>JACXGK010004143.1:0-40112 GCA_016801125.1 Novumbra hubbsi | reverse complement strand
GCCAGGAAGTCTGCCGGACCCTTCTGGCCAGTCCCCCTCCTCTCCTTTTCCTGGGTCACTTGATCAGTCCCATGTGTGGTGGTCAGCCTAAAAGTTAATCTATAGGTTTCTAGATAAACAGTGTCCTTTGTCTTATCCTCCTAACTTCCTGACCCCCCCTCCTTCTTATGGAATGCCCCAAGTAACTTATTAACCCTCAAGCCTACTTTTTTAGGAGTCTACTCCTCAACGACATGATTTCAGTCCACACCGAATATCTTTAATAATGAATTCCACAATTCCTGTAAAATACCTCTATAAAGTTGAATGGGGAAAGGAGTGGAAAAGGAGATGTTGACAGAAATTAATCAAAGACAGGAGTTAGATGGTTAAAGTCACCTATCAATGTGAGTGTTAAGACATTTAGGAACTCTCCTAATGCCCCTGGTGGGTGGTAGATGTCAGAATGTTAAGCTTTAGTGGGTTAGTGATAGCAACAGCATGAAAATCAAATGTGAACATGGACATGGGGGGAAGTGGAAAAAGAGAGATTATTCACTTTGGAGAGAGAAGAATACCTGTGTCACCACCCCATCGACCAGATTTTCTCTGGGCTTGGGACAACACATAGTTGGATGTGATATGGGTTGATAAAGTGGGGCAAAAAAGTATTTAGTCAGCCACCAATTGTGCAAGTTCGCCCACTGAAAAAGATGAGCAAGGCTTGTACTTTTCATCATATGTACACTTCAACTATAACAGACAAAATAAGAAAAAATCCAGAAAAATCACATTGTAGGATTTTTTATGAATTTAATAGCAAATTATGGTGGAAAATAAGTATTTGGTCAATAACAAAGGTTTATCTCAATACTTTGTTGTATATCATTGGCAATGACAGAGGTCAAACATTTTCTGTAAGTCTTCACAAGGTTGTCACACACTGTTGCTGGTATTTTGGCCCATTCCTCCATGCAGATGTCCTCTAGAGCAGTGATGTTTTGGGGCTGTTGCTGGGCAACACAGACTTTCAACTCCCTCCAAAGATTTTCTATGGGGTTGAGATCTGGAGACTGGCTAGGCCACTCCAGGACCCTGAAATGCTTCTTACGAAGCCACTCCTTTGTTGCCCGGGCAGTGTGCTTGGGATCATTGTAATGCTGAAAGACCCAGCCACGTTTCATCTTCAATGCCCTAGCTGATGGAAAGAGGTTTTCACTCAAAATCTCACGATACATGGCCCCATTCATTCTGTCCTTTACACGGATCAGTCGTCCTGGTCCCTTTGCAGAAAAACAGCCCCAAAGCATTATGTTTCCATCCCCATGCTTCACAGTAGGTATGGTGTTCTTTGGATGTAACTCAGCATTCTTTGTCCTCCAAACACGACGAGTGGAGTTTTTACCAAAAGGTTCTATTTTGGTTTCATCTGACCATATGTCATTCTCCCAATCTTCTTCTGGATCATCCAAATGCTCTCTAGCAAACTTCAGACGGGCCTGGACATGTACTGGCTTCAGCAGGGGGACACGTCTGGCACTGCAGGTAGGCTTTGTTACTTTGGTCCCAGCTCTCTGCAGGTCATTCACTAGGTCCCCCTGTGTGGTTTGGGGATTTTTGCTCACCGTTCTGGTGATCATTTTGACCCCACGGGTGAGATCTTGCGTGGAGCCTCCAGATCGAGGGAGATTATCAGTGGTCTTGTATGTCTTCCATTTCCTAATAATTGCTCCCACAGTTGATTTCTTCACACCAAGCTGCTTACCCATTTCAGATTCAGTCTTCCCAGCCTGGTGCAGGTCTACAATTTTGTTTCTGGTGTCCTTTGACAGCACTTTGGTCTTGGCCATAGTGGAGTTTGGAGTGTGACTGTTTGAGGTTGTGGACAGGTGTCTTTTATACTGATAACAAGTTCAAACAGGTGCCATTAATACAGGTAACGAGTGGAGGACAGAGGAGCCTCTTAAAGGAGAAGTTACAGGTCTGCGAAAGCCAGAAATCTTGCTTGTTTGTAGGTGACCAAATACTTATTTTCCACCACAATTTGCAAATAAATTCATAAAAAATCCTACAATGTGATTTTCTGGATTTATTTTTCTCATTTTGTCTGTCATAGTTGAAGTGTACCTGTGATGAAAATTACAAGCCTCTCTCATCTTTTTCAGTGGGAGAACTTGTACAATTGGTGGCTGACTAAATACTTTCTTGCCCCACTGTACTTATCAACAGCAAACAGCAAAAAAGGAAGAGGAAGAAAACATACAAACTAGATATTAACAACAACAAAGATACTCAAGTGGGAGAGTAAGACTTTCTTTGCCTAAGTCCTGCAGAACAACTTGGCAGAACCGCTTTATTACAGTTGATTACAAGATGGCAAATGTCAGCTGCTGCTAGAAAACTGCAGGCACTGTGTAATGAAGAGAACTTTGTTACTAACTAGGTTGAATAGTGCTGGGTTTAGTATGAATTACACTGGTAACAAATAACTTACTGTGCAGGATTTTCACAGAACATTTTGTACAGTATTTCAAGTATTAAATATTTATTGGGGGGCTAACAGTTGAACCTGTATTGTTGTTATAGGACAGGTTAGTACTTGACCCCACCCGGAAGGGTGAAAGGGGATTACGTCAAAGTTAGTTAGAATGGAATAACGATGGGTAATGCAGTTGTGGAAATTATATCAAGCATGTATTGTGGGGAACGTGTGTGATAATGTAAAATGGGATAAAAATGTTATAAGTTGTTGCATGAAACACCGATCCTGTCCTGAGTTTGTTGGTTTGTACAAACGCCTATATATTACATTCCAGGGTGGACCAAGGGGGGTGATCGCAGTAGGGTGGTTTGGTAGTCGGGTATATATGTATATTTTAGTATAATTGTTTTAGATGTTGTTTCAGAAGGGAAAATAAGGGTGGAGATCTGGTTGGAAATATTTGCTGTAAATTGTTAGATTATTGGTGTATGGTAAATTTGCCATGTGATAAATTTGTGTACCTGAATGGGATCATCTATGGGTGTCGGCTTGTTGAAACTGTATGAAGGGCAGTCAGTTTCCATCTGTCAGGTGCTTGAGGAGAGGACAGGCCAGTGCCATCAGCTGATTAGTACTCAGGTGATATGGATCTGCTGTGAGGGGTGCGTTCAAGGGACTTGGTGAATGAGGTGCTTTTCCTAGCCTGGCAGGGAGGTCGAGGATGAGTGGTGGAGGCAGAATTTTCAGATGTAGACACAGAACACAGATTCATTGAGGTGTTAGCATGCCCATATGCTTTTGGCCACTACAATTGGTTGCCAAACAGAGGACTCATAGACCAGGCCTGCTAAGACAAAACGGTGCCCAATGGAGAAGACATGTTTCCTAAATAATCTATGTAGAGCAGTGGTTCTTAACCTATTCCTCAGGGAACCCCAGCCAGTCCGGGTATTTGAACTACCCTTTAGCTAGCGCACATAATCCTCAAGCCTTTGATTAGTGTATCTGCTGTGCTGGTTCCGGGCTGCAGCTAAGATGTGGAATGTCTGGGGTTCCCAGAGGAATGGGTTAAAAACCACTGATGTAGAGCATTTCACTCTGATGTATTATCATCTTAATTTTGAGACGTTTTCTAAGCACTGAATGTGTCAATTACTCAAATCACGTTTCTGTGAAGTGTTGCCATTCAATGACATGCAGGCCTAAAGCATCAATCCCTGATAAACACAACATGGTAAAGATTACACAGGAAAGCCTGCACTCCCATCTGGCAAATGGTTGAGTGATTGGTAAGCCTTAGTGATAACAACTCAAGAAAGATCCGTCTGGGCGTGGGTCCCCCTGACAACCTCATAAATGACTAGCTACCAACTTGCACTGCATTTAATTAAATTTACCACTAAGCACTTTTTTTCATAAATAGATAAATGTATGTATATATAAAAATAATTGACCTATGTGGTGTTATTCTGCCTTGTTTAAACAACTGGTTGATTGCGGGTATCTTCTTTCTGCTCTTTTGGGCATGCTTGGAATGGTCTATGTTTGCAGGATTAGGCTTGTTGGTGCAATGCAATGCCAATGCCACACTTCACAGCTGTTGCTCCTAAATTGAGGAAATGGTTCAAGGAAATTGTTTCATTTGTCTGATTGAATAGATAGCAGTGGTGCCACGACAGTGTCGGGGTAATGTTGTATCTTAACTGCTTTGAATGAAAGTGAGGAAACACTGGTTTGCTATTCATTTTCAATGAAGGGTGGTAGAGACCAGTTAGTGATAGCTTGCATGTGGCGCAAAGCTGTGAGAGGAGAAGAAATTGGTAAACTTTGAAAAACTTTATGCAAATCTCCTAAAAAAAGCATGTAAGTATGGGTTTGTATTAGGTGTTCTGTTAGAATGTCTTCCGTTTTGGGGCACTTAACTTTTTCCACATTTTGTAATGTGACAGCCTTATTCAAAAATGGATTCAATAAAAAAAAAATATATAAACATCTCAGGAGGTCATCCTTTATGGTAGAATGATGTCCTTTATATTGTGGATTCTGAAAAACATTATCTAGAAGAAGGATGAATAGATAACATTGTTTGAAAAGCTTCCATTAGTATATTTGTGAACTTGTGTGAATAAATATAAAAATGAATGTTGACATGTAGTTGTTTTTATTGAGAAACATATAGTACACTACAACAGGTAACATTTGGATATGTGATAACACAATAAACAGAAACTCTAATATTTTCTGAATTCTTTCAAAATTGTCAATTTGTGTTCCCTGTATACAAGATTCTGGGACATTTAATGTGCCATCTCTGAAAAAAGTGAAACACTGTGTTTTTGTGTTTGAAATTTGGAAGGCTCCTTTACCGAAATTCTAAAACTACACGTCATTCTTTGCAGCAGACTGTCCCCTACAACCTGTAGAAAACTGTAAGATCTTTATCCAGTCCGAAGATATGAATAGAAATGCTTTCACCGTATTGTCATTGGAGAAGGAAATCCCCATCAATTGCATCTATCAACTGAAAGACATACATTTGGTGAGGCTTTTGTAAAAATTAACTAAGTGAAAGGGCAAAAACATTTCTTCAACCTATAACTGAATAGTACCCAATTGGAACTGTGACAACTAGATATTAATTTACTCTCCTAAATCCATGCCTCAACCATGAGAATATTATTCTAAAGCAAAGTGTTCTAAAGGTTAAAAGAGCAACACCTTTTCTTCCTATAGTTGAAGCAACTGCCATGCAAATTTCCTCAGATAGATGGGATCTCAGCAGAGCCAAAAACAAACAAAAGAGGGTTAGAAGGAACTCCGCCAATCAGCACAACTGAGATTGTTTTTTAACTCATTGTGCTAAAGCTGGTTTGAAAGAATTTGGCAATTTAGAGGGGAGTTCTAATGAAATATATTTTATCATTTTGCAGGCATGTTATGTCTGAGCACCTGTGTGTAATATTCAAGTGAATACCTTTTTAGATTTACTTTCCACCAAGCCCTAAACCTAAGGATAACCTTAACCAGCATTAAAACATACCCGTAACCCTAAATCTTGACCTATTATTAACTCCTACACTTATCTCCTAAAACCTAACCTTAGTATATCCATAAAACTTAAGCCTAAAATAGACTTTTTGGTTTGGAGAATGACCAAACATTCTGAAATAACCATTTATTGATGTTTTCTTGTTCCAATGAAATATATTTTATCATTTTGCAGGCATGTTAAGTCTGAGCACCTGTGTGTAATATTCAAGTGAATACCTTTTTAGATTTACTTTCCCTATAAGTAAGCCCTAAACCTAAGGATAACCTTAACCACCATTAAAACAACCGTAATCCTAAATCTTGACCCAATATTAACTCCTAAAACCTAACCCTAGTATATCCATAAAACTTAAGCCTAAAATAAACTTTTTGGTTTGGAGACTGGCCAAATATTCTGACATCACCATTTATGGATGTTTTATTGCTGTCAAGTCTAGTTAAACAAGTTTATGTACACATCCTTTATTGCCCTCCCTCTGTTCCTCTCTCTTTATTGTAACATGAGTTGCAGATCTAGAGAAAGAAAGACATCTTGCATTGCTTCTGTGATTATTGTAGGTGTAAAAGAGCAGGACCGGTGTGAGTTTGTATTGGTGTGTCTGTTAAACAGTACAAACACATGTCAGGCTCTCTTTAGGCTCTCAGGAGTCTCTTTAAAGGCCTCTATCTAGCACACCCTATTCATATCTAATAATTACTTCATTCACATAGTGCCTGCATAACGATACCTACTGTGCGTTCTGAAATATTCTGCCCATTTTTGTTATGTTACAGACTTATTCTAAAATGTTTATTTTTATTTTTCAGCAATCCACTCACAACACAGAGTGACATAGCATACAAGTTTTTTTTAACACATTTACATAAGTATTCAGAAGCTTCGCTATGACACTCAAAATTGAGCATAGGTGCATCCTGTTTCCATTGATCATTTTGCAGGGCAGTTGACAGTGCATGTCTAAGCAAAAACTAAGATATGAGTACAGAACAATTGTCCATAGAGCTCAGAGACAGCATTTTGAAGGGCAGCAGATCGAGTGTGAGGTTCTTTCATTCCTAAATGAAAGAAGTGTGGAACAACCAACCATATTCCTAAAGCTGGTAGCCTGACTAACTGTGTGGGGGAGAATTGCCTTAGTCAGGTGGAACAGCTTCACAGAGCCTCAGAATTCCTGTGTGGTGATAGGAGAACCTTCCAGAAGCTTAACCATCTATGCAGCCCTCCGCCAATCAGGTAGAATGGCCAGATGGAAGCCAGCCCTCAGTAAACTGCACCCGACAGCTCACTTTGGAACCATAAGAAAAAAGATAATCTGGTTTCGAGAACAAAACATTTAACTGTTTGGCCTGAAGAAAACCTTTCATCGCTTGTCACCTGGCCAATACTATCCTTACGGTTAAGCATAGTGGTGGCCGCATGATGCTGTGAGGATCTTTGTTAGGCAGTGCTAGGGAGACTAGTCAGGATCAAGGGAAACATGAACAGATCACAAAAAGTTAAGTACATAAAGTTCCTTGAAAAAACTCTGCTCCAGAGCACTCAGATCCTCACACTGGGGTGAAGCTATAACTTCCAGCAGGTCAACGATCCAAAGCACCCAGCCTAGATAATACTTGGGGACAAGTCTGTGAATGTCCTTGAGTGACCCAGCCAGATCAAACATCTTTGGAGAGACGTCTATTATTACTGTGCGATAATGTTTCTCATCAGACTGATCTGGGAGTTTGAGAGGATCTGCAAAGTATAGGAGAAACACACCAAACACAGGTGAGACAATATTGTAATGTCATATACAAGAAGGCTGTGATGGCTTCTCAAGGTGCTTGAACAACTTACTGAGTGAAGGGATCTGAATACTTACACTACCAGTCAAAAGTTTGGGGTCACTTAGATATTTCCTTGTTTTCCATAAAAACATACGTAAAATTACTAAATAAAAATGATAGCAAAATTTTTAAAAAATATAGTCATCCACAAAGTTAGAAATCATTATTTTTATTATTGTGTCTTTTAAACCTTGCCTTCGTCCAAGAAACCTTTATTTGCAACAATAACAGCCTTGCAAATATTTGGTGTTTTAGTTGTCAGTTTGTTGAGGTAATCTGAAGAGATTTCACTTCATTGGTACTGATGGGTACTTCTTAAACCCTTTCACCCTGTAGTAATCTTCCACTTTACCTGCACCAAAGTACCCCCAGGTCATCACATTGCCTCCACCATTCCTGAAAAAAATGTAATTATTAAAAACAACATTTTGGTCTGGGACCTTCATCAGGTTTTATAAAATCGCTAAATGTCTTATTTAATTTTAAAATGCCATAATGTCTTATTTAATTTTAGAATAAGGTTCAAACATCAGTACATGAGGAAAAGGTAAAAGGGTCTAAATACTTTCCGAATGTACCACATGTATAGTAGAATAGAAAGAACAATAGGAGAAAAATAGACAACAACAAAATTATTCCCAATGTGATCGAAATGTGTCTTCTAAATTCCACCCCCCCCCCAATGTCTCCAAAATACACACCCAAGTAACAGAAAATTGCACATAAGGTGTGAGAGGGTGGATCAAAGGGCTGCCGCTGTGCAGCGCCCAATAAGCAGTTTTGGGTGGGTTAAGATCCTCAGGAAAATATTGGCAGTAGATGAGATATTAATGCAAGCCAACCTGGGAAGCAAGAGTCATTAAAGTTCCACACCAATCACACTTATCTCCCCAGTTGTTTTCTTACAGTGTACATACTTAGTAACAATCCACATTTTGTTATGTTACAGCCTTATACCAAAATTGATAATTTATTCAGTTCAAAATTCTACACAAAATAACCCATAATGACAAAGTGAAAACATTTTTTAATACATTTGCTAAATATAAATAAATAAAAACATAAATATAAACATAACACATAGCAAAATAAAACATAATACTTATGTACATACAGTGGGGAGAACAAGTATTTGATACACTGCTGATTTTGCAGGTTTTCCTACATACAAAGCATGTAGAGGTCTGTAATTTTTATCATACACTTCAACTGTGAGAGACGGAATCAATAAAGTTTATTTATATAGCACAATTCATACATAGAAGCAATTCAATGTGCTTTACAGGACATTAAAAGAGAAATACAATGTTATAACTAACAGTCTATCTACAACTTGCCCTCTATTTGCCCGTCCACACAATCACTCAGTAACCATCCAATGCAACTCAGGTCTCGTTATACAAACAGCCTGATATTTTATCCGTAGATCATTCACACGATGCAGCGCGCCCACTTACATCCAGTGTATTCACACTAATACCCTCATACATTCATGGCATTGCGATCTTACTTACATTCACACTTTGTACGAGTACGCGTTTTACAAACTGACTCCACAATTCAACCTCTTGTTTTGACATGCTCCCACTTTTCGGTCACAATTTTAACAGATTGATTAAAACAGACATGGATCAATTTAACATGTACAGATAAAAAAAAAAATAGAGATAAAATATTAAAGGAAAATTAAGGATTTAAAAAAAATAATGAAAATGAAAAAATCTGGTATAGGGTTTCCATGTTGCTTTTAAAGTATCTATTAAAGCTATAGGGCACAATTTGTGGTCAAGCCCTCAGTCATAGGCACGTGAAAACATAAGTGTTTTTAACCCAGACTTGAAAATGGATAGGTTTGGGGCATGTCTAAGATCTTCTGGTAGCTTGTTCCAGTTGTGTGCCGCGTAGCTACTAAATGCTGCTTTGCCATGTTTAGTTTGGACTCTGGGCTCTACTAGCTGGCCTGAATTAATAGATCTTAGAGGCCTGCTTGGTTGATATTCTCCAAACATATCAGATAAGTATTCAGGCCCTAAACCATTCAGTGATTTGTAGACTAAAAGCATCACCTAATTTCTTTTTATAACTGACTGGAAGCCAATGGAAAGATTTAAGAATCGGAGTAATGTTTTCTGTTCTCTTGGTTAGCATTCTTGCTGCAGCATTTTGAATGAGCTGCAGCTTTTTTGTAGTCTTTTTGGGAAGTCCAGTTAAAATCCCATTATAGTAGTCACCTCTACTAGAGATAAAAGCATGGATAAGCTTTTCTTGGTCTTTGCGGGACAGCATGCCCTTGATTCTAGCTATATTTTGAAGTTGACAGAATGCTGTTTTGTTGACCGTTTTGATGAACCTCACGTTTGAGAACGTGAGGTCACCGTCCATTAGAACACCAAGATTATGCATTTGGTCTCTGGTCTTTAGGGCCCGAGAATCAAGCTCTTTAGTAATACTTGTTTTATCTTGGTTTAATTGTAGAAAATGTTGGTTCATCCAGGTATTTACTTGTTCTATGCAGTGACACAATGCGTCTATGATATGGTTCAAGAGCCATGTATATTTGAGTATCATCTGCGTAGCTATGGTAGTTGATGTTGTTGTTCTGTAAATGGGGGTCTGTAAATGGTTAAAAACAAGATTTTGGGAGCACCCTGCAGTGTAAAACAGAAGTATTCAAAATAAATAAAATGACCAAGCGGGCTATCTTTGCATTGAAATGCATCTGTCATGTCCTGGCTGGGAGCCCCTAGCCTCCTCCATGCTTTGGGGCTCGCAGTCAGGGCATACCACATAAAGAGGCCTCTGGCCTTCTCTATGCCGCTGTGGGCTCCCCAGTCAGAGCAGCTGTGTTCAGTTGACTCTGATTGGGGAGCCTACTTAGGTTAGACTATGGCCACACTTTAGGTGTGGTTGATTGTTTGTTCAGTCCTTCTCAACAACGTTCACGGTTTGTCTTGTTTAAGTCTCATTCATGTGGATACGCTACACCTTTTGCTTTGTAAGTTCAACGTCTGTTTTCATGTTGAGTTATAGTCCCGTTTTGCTATTTACTTCAGCACCTTTTATTTTGTTCACTGTGTAGTTCGTGTTTCGTGTTTGTGGATTGAAATCACCATTTCCTTTCAACAATGTCTGCATTTGGTTTCGCAACACACAACAGCCGTGATAGCATCTTTAAATAGGGCATTCACTCCGCCTCCTTTCCTACCATTTCGACATGTATTCATATAGCCATTTTCTTCAGGGGCTGTCTCATTAAGAACAGTAGCACTACAGTCTTCAGTTAGCCACGTTTCAGTGAGAAACATGAAATCCAGCTTGTAGGAACTTATGTAATTTACCAAAAATGATTTGTTTGCGAGGGATCTGATATTAAGTAAGGCCATCTAAATCTAAAACAAAAATCCTTTAAATCACATTGTACGATTTTTGAGTAATTCATTTGCATTTTATTGCATGACATAAGTATTTGATCACCTACCAACCAGTAAGAATTCCGGCTCTCACAGACCGGTTTTCTTTAAGAAGCCCTCCTGTTCTCCACTCATTACCTGCATTAACTGCACCTGTTTGAACTTGTTACCTGTAGAAAAGACACCTGTCCACACACTCAATCAAACAGACTCCAACCTCTCTGTCACGGCCGTAGTGGTTGTCGGAACCAAACGCATACATTTTGTGGGTGAAATGGTGAATGTATTTGAAACAAAACAAACACGAACTGTACATGAAAATAAAAGGGCTGTATTAACAGCAAAAACGTATAACGAAACATAAAACAAACTGTGAATTAACTTACGTAAGAACATGTAACGTATCCACAGTACAACTAATAAAAAAAAGATTTTTTGAAAATGCCGCAAACTGAGGCATAGACACAAACAATAAACCACATAACTAAGCTTAAGTAGGCTCGCCAATCAGAGACAACTGACAACAGCTGTCTCCGATCGGGGAACCCTGAACAACAGCACCTCTACACTGCACCTCCTGGCTGATAGCCTGAGGCACAAAAGATGGCCAGGGGCCCCCAGCCAGGACGTGACAGAGCCCAGCTCTCAAGGCGCGGGCTCCTGGCCGCAAGACCCAGAAAACAATGAAGGGCGGGCGGCGGCCGGGGGAGTCAGAGGAGGCGGCTCGGCCGGGGGAGTCAGAGGAGGCGGCGGCTCGGCCTCTAAGGCCCGGGGCACGTAGTCCTTGGCGGCCCATGGGGCAGGCAACGTGGGATTGGCCCGTGGGGCAGGCAACGTGGGACTGGCCCGTGGGGCAGGACATGGCGGACTGGCCCGTGGGGAGGACATGGGGGACTGGCCCGAGGGGCAGGCAACGGGGGACTGGCCCGAGCGGCAGGCAACGGGGGACTGGCCCGAGGGGCAGGTGCCGGGACCAAGGCGCGACGTGGGGCAGGTGCCGGGACGAAGGAGCGTTGTGGGGCAGGTGCCGGGACGAAGGCGCGCAGTGGGGTATAACAAAACATAAAACAAACTGTGAATTAACTTACTTAAGGACATGTAGCGTATCCACAGTACAACTAATAAAACAAACAAAATGTGAAAACGGCCGCAAACTGAGGCATAGGCACAAACAATAAACCACACCGGGTGTAAAACATAACTAAGCTTAAGTAGGCTCCCCAATCAGAGACAACTGAGAACAGCTGTCTCCGATCGGGGTGCCCTGAACAACAGCATAGAGGAGCCTAGAGGCACGTCTTGGCTGTGAGCCCGAGGTACAAAAGATGGCCAGGGGCCCCCAGCCAGAACTTGACACGTGACAGGACTCCACAATGGCCAAGACCAGAGAGCTGTGTAAGGACATCAGGGATAAAATTGTAGACCTGCACAAGGCTAGGATGGGCTACAGGACAATAGGCAAGCAGCTTGGTGAGAAGGCAACAACTGTTGGCGCAATTATTAGAAAATGGAAGAAGTTCAAGATGACGGTCAATCACCCTCGGTCTGGGGCTCCATGCGAGATCTCACCTCGTGGGTCATCAATGATCATGAGGAAGGTGGGGGATCAGCCCAGAACTACACGGCAGGCCCTGGTCAATGACTTGAAGAGAGCTGGGACCACAGTCTCAAAGAAAACCATTAGTAACACCCTATGCCGTCATGGATTAAATTCCTTCAGCGCACGCAAGGTCCCCCTGCCCAAGCCAGCACATGTCCAGGCCCATCTGAAGTTGACCAATGACCATCTGGATGATCCAGAGGAGGAATGGGAGAAGATCATGTGGTCTGATGAGACAAAAATAGAGCTTTTTGGTCTAAACTCCACACGCCGTGTTTGAACACCATCCCAACCTTGAAGCATGGAGGTGGAAACATCATTCTTTGGGGATGCTTTTCTGCAAAGGGGAAAGGACGACTGCACCGCATTGAGGGGAGGATGGATGGGGCCATGTATCGCAAGATCTTGGCCAACAACCTCCTTCTCTCATAAAGAGCATTGAAGATGGGTCATAGCTGGGTCTTCCAGCATGACAACGACCCGAAACACACAGCCAGGGCAACTAAGGAGTGGCTCCGTAAGAAGCATTTCAAGGTCCTGGAGTCTCCAGACCTGAACCCAATAGAAAATCTTTGGATGGAGCTGAAAGTCTGTGTTGCCCCGAAACCTGAAGGATCTGGAGAAGGTCTGTATGGAGGAGTGGGCCAAAATCCCTGCTGCAGTGTCGCAAAACTGGTCAAGAACTACAGGTATGATCTCTGTAATTGCAAACAAAGGTTTCTGTACCAAATATTAAGTTCTGCTTTTCTGATGTATACAAATACTTATGTCATGCAATAAAATGCTAATTAATTACTTAAAAATCATACAATGTGAATTTCTGGATTTTTCTTTTTAGATTCCGTCTCTCACAGTTGAAGTGTACCTATGATAAAAATTAAGTAGGAAAACCTGCAAAATCGGCAGTTTATCAAATACTTGTTCTCCCTACTGTAAGTATTTACAGCCTTTGCTCAATAGGAAGCACCTTTGGTAGCAATTACAGCTTCAAGTCTCGAGTATGATGCTACAAACATGGCGCACATATTTGTGGGCGTTTTCTCCCATTCTTCTTTTCAGGACCTCTAAAGCTCCATTAGGTTGAATGAGGAGTGTCGGTGCACATCCATTTTCAGATCTCTCCAGAGATGTTCAATGAAGTCTGGCTCTGGCTGGGCCACTCAAGGACATTCACAGAGTTGTCCTGAAGCCACTCCTTTGTAAACTTGGCTGGGTGCTTATGGTCATTGTCCTGTTGGAAGATGCCACAGTCTGAGGTCCATAGAGCTCTGGAGCAGGTTCCATCAAGGATGTTTCTGTAAATTGCTACATTCATCTTTCCCTCAATCCTGACTAGTCTTTCAGTTCCTGCTGCTGAAAAAAAAATCCCCATAGCATGATGCTGCCACAACTATGCTTCACTGTAGGGATGGTATTGGCCAGGTGATGAGCGATGCCTGGTATCCTCCAGACATGGTGCTTGGCATTCTGACATTTCTCATGGTCTGAGAGTCCTTCAGGTGCCTTTTGACAAACTCCAGGGGGGCTTTCATGTGCCTTTTATTGATGAGTGGCTTTCGTCTGGCCACTCTACCATAGACTCCTGATTGGGGGAGTGCAGCACTGATGGTTGTCCTTCCGGAAGGTTCTCCTCTCTTCACAAAGCAATGCAGGAGCTCTGTCAGAGTGATCATTGGGTTCTTGGTCACCTCCCTGACTAAGGTCCTTCTACCCCGCTTGCTCGGTTTGGCCGGGCAGCCTACTCTAGGAAGAGTCCTGGTGGTTCTAAACGTATTCCATTTACGGATAATGGAGGCTAGGGTTAGGGTTAGGGTTAGGGAATTTCTTTGCACCCTTCCCCAGATCTGCGCCTCAATTCAATCCTGTCCTGGAGGTCTACAGACAAAACAGGACTTCATGGCTTGGTTTGTGCTCTGACAGGCAACTGTGGGACCTTATATAGACAGGTGTGTGCCTTTCCAAATAATGTCATATCAACCGAATTTACCACAGGTGGACTTCGATCAAGTTGTAGAAACAAGGATGCTTCATCAAGGATGATCATTAGTAACAGGATGCACCTGAGCAACATTTTTTGTGTTATGCAAAGGCTGTGAATACTTATGTACATGTGATTATTTAAGTTTAACATTTTAATAGATTTGCAAAAAGTTCTTTTTTTTTCACTTTGTCATTATGGGGTATTGTGTGTAAAATTGTTTGGGAAATTAATTGAATCCATTTTGGAAAACGGCTGTCATATATCAAAATGTGGAAAAAGTGAAGCACTGTGAATACTTTTTAGGTGCACTTCATAGGTATGGTCAGATATTCCCAAATACCAAAAACAAACAAATTCAGAGATATTAAGGAAATCTCACAGGAAACTGAATGATAAGGTGCCCCTGGAAAGTATAACGCCCCATTCACTTTCTCTCTTTCATTTTGTTGCGTTTAAGAATTAAAGAAAAATATTATTTTGTCATCAGTCTCCACACAATACCCTATAATAAGAAAGAAAAAACAGGGAATAATCTTTTTTGAAATGAATGCACATTTATTGAAAATGAAAAACTGTAGTATATTGAATGCCTTTTGTCACGGCTGTTGTGCATGGCAAAACCAAATGCAGACATCTTGAACGAAAGGTGATTTAATCCAACACAAAGAGACAAACTAACACAAACTGTAAACGCAGAAACGAAAGGTGCTGAATGTATCAGCAAAACACATAAGAGACTTGCAAATAAAACGTGTAGCGTATCCACATGAATTGAATTAAACAAAAGACAAACCGTGAAGTTGTGAAACACAAACAATCAACCACACCGGAAGTGTGACCATAGCCTAACCTAAGTAGGCTCCCCAATCAGCGGCATAGAGAGGGCTAGAGGCCTCTCTAGGTGGCATGCCCTGGCTGCGAGCCCCAAAGCATTGAGTAGGCTAGGGGCTCCCAGCCAGGACATGACAACTTTATAGGGTGCTGAAATTCGTGCACAGTGGTCTCTAAGTAACCAAGCAAGGGAGGTGAACAAGATCCCAGTGGCTACTCTAACAGCTTCAGAGTTTCTCGGCAGAGACTGGTGAACCTGACAGAAAGACAACCATAATGCTTGGCACCTGGCCCTGCGGTTTAACATCGGGATGAGGGCATCATGCTGTGGCAATGCTTCTCAGTGGCAGGGACAGTAAGCGTTAAAAGGAGCAAAGAATCTAAATATAGAAAGCTCTTTTAAGAAAACACATTTCTAAAAGGTTCTTTTTTATGCAATATTAGGTCCAGATTGGTGGCCGAAAAATTAATGAATGAAATCATTTCTAAACTCTGTAAAATGTAGAATTTAACAACATTTTTATATAATTTCTGATGGCATTGCACATTTGGAAATGTAATAGGATCTGCCTAGAGCAGTCTCCTTCATGTGTAAGTGACAGTATAAAAAGGATAAATGATGGTTCCCTTTAATAATAATTTCCTTAATATTTTATAATTATGTCAAGAAATTGCTCTTCATTTCAACAACCCTTCATTTGTGCAATTGTGGTTTCTTTTTAAGAAAATCTTGAGGTTGCAATGTCATTACCTCTACTGGTGGTATTCTTTCAAAAATACTAAATAATAAAGTCTTACTTTTGTACTTGACAAAAGGAAAATGGCGCTTCACTTCATTAGGGTGTTGTCATGGATACTCAGATGCTGTTGTACTAAGTTGTGAAATGACTTCTCAAGGGGTGAGCCATTGTTTTGGGGGAAGTAGACAGGGGTGACAACAGTGGGGTGGAAGAACCCCACACAGCAGGGGTCAACACACAGACGCACAAAAAAAGACTCACAGACACACACACACCCAAAGGGAGATAGGGTGTGTGTACAAAAGTAAACAGCAAGGCTGCCATGGTATAAATATGACCTGCAGTCAATAGAACTGGAATTCCTTCACACACTCTCACTCTCCCTCGGTCACACCCACAGCAGGTACTGTGTCACTGATTGCGCTTGTAAGCCTAAGTGTGCTCTTGGGCTGCACCTTCAAAAATCTGCTGAGTGATCCAGCAGATCCTAGGAGAAAACATCAGGCCCTCAGGCAGAAGGTTCTTCATATTTTTTCTGGTTAACAGTATCATCAAAGGCCTACTTGTGTGCCCTATCTGCTGCCGGCCTGCCTGCCTGTCTGCCTGGTGCATCTCCTAGCCCACCAGGAAACTTCAGAGCCCTGCAAACTGACAGCAGAGGAGTCCGGGCTACCTGAATCAGAGGTCTTAAACAACATTGGTCTGCACTACACCTGCTGGGGCCCTGTCTTCACTCAGCCAGAACCTGCCAGGGATCAATTAGAGATCAACCAATCTTCATCCAGGTAAAAAGTTGAACAGATAGTCAATTATATTCTCTGAGGTGTGTTGTTCTCTCTGTGTCAGTCTAGTTGAAATGTCTACGAAAGGAAAGGACATTGCTGTTACCGAACGACATTATTGTTGATTGGAGTTACATTTGTGATACTACCGTATACAAAAAGATAGATAAGGCACATACAGTTTGGAGGTCTTATGTCCCTTTATATTGTTAAATATGTCAATGGTTTCATTCCCTAATTTGTTTAGATTTTGTGAATTTTACTCTCAAAATGACTATATTCATCGGCTGTGCAATGTTGCATTTGTCTGAATTCTTCTGCTATCATTAATCACCCTGTAACCAATGTGGCCTCACACGTATTCATCTGTTGTAACATGAACAGTATCTTTACAATTACAGCATTACATTACAGAAAATAGTACAGGTGCCTGACGGATTTATGAAAATTAACGGTGGTTTGGCCTCTACCCAATGGAAAGCACAACAGAGCCCCTTTCCCCTACAGTTGTGTCAGGGATAAGATTATATGCTCAAATGCAATCCACACTCAAAACTTCCCATTCAGCAAAACATTATAATTAGCCCTCTAGAGTTCTGGCAAGATTTAACATTTCAAAAAGGTAACCGTACAGCCACCCACTCAAATGGGTGTTCCTTAATAACTTGGCCTGATGCCATTGCACCTGCATTACCACGGCTTTCAGAGGCATAATCACCTGGTTTTAACAAATCATGGCCAAATATATTAGCAGCCTTGCACTTTCTTCAACATAACATATACAAACTACAATTCAAAAGTTTGTGGTAACTTAGAAATCTCATTGTTTTCCATTAAAAGATACATGCAATTATTTTGAGTAGGAAAATGGCTAAATGAATAGGAACAATATTAATTGACAAGGTTAAAAATAATTATTTTTAATTGAAATAATAATTGTATATTTCAACTTTGCTTTTGTCAAAGAATCATCTATTTGCAGCAATTAAAGTCTGGCCGACCTTTGACATTCTAGTTGTCAGTTTGTTGAGGTAAAAAGAGATTTCACCCCATGATTCCTGAAGTACCTCCCACAAGTTGGTTACTTGGTTGGTCCCACAAGCTTGATGGGTACTTACTTACCATACAGTCAAGCTGCTCACACAACAGCTCAATAGGAGTGAGATCCAGTGACTGTGCTGACCACTCCATTATAGACAGAATACCGACCGCCTCTTCCCTAAATAGTTCTTCCATATTTTGAAGCTGTGCTTTGGGTCATTGTTCTGTTGTAGGAGGAAATATGTTCCAATCAAGCACCATCCACAGGGTATGGCATGGTATAGCAAAATGGAGTGATAGCTTTCCTTCATGATCCCTTTCACACTGAACCAATCTCCCACTTTACCCCCACCCTAGCACCCCCAGACATCACATTGCCTCCACCATTCTAGACAAATGGCATCAAGCACTCCAGCATCTTTTCATTTGGTCTGCTTCTCACAAATGTGTGGTCCGACATTTGTCTGTACTTTTAATTTTTTTTCCTCTATTCAGTGTCTGTGTTCTTTTTGCAGTCATATCTTTTCTTTTATTGGCACGTCTAAAATATGGTTTTTTTTCTGCTTAGAATGCCGGCATCCAGTGTCACCTCTTCACTTCAGACATTGACAAAGGGGTTTTGCCTATTTATTTAAGCTACCTCTTCACTTCTGACATTGACAAAGGGTTTTTGCCTATTTATTTAAGCTGCCAGTTGAGAACCTGTGAATTATATGTTTCTCAAAGTAGACATTGTAATTTTTTTGTCATCTTGCTCAGTTGTACACTGAGGTCTCCCACTCCTCTTTCTATTGTTATTAGAGACAGTTTCCCCTGTTCTGTGTAAGAAGTACTACACTGCATTGTACAAGATGTTCAGTTTCTATTAAAATAGACTGACGGGTTTCATAAGGAGGTTCTTTGTTTCTGGTCATTTTGAGCCTGTAATCAAATCTACAGTTGCTGATGCTCCAGATACTCAACCAGTATAAAGATTGGCTGATTTATTGCTTATTTAATCAGCACAAAGGGGTTTGTAATGATCAAGTATTCTTATAAAATAGGCCTCTGGACACCTAGGTAGTTATTCCATAAATAATCTGCTGTTACCTGCTACAATAGTCAATAATAACAACAATGTCTACACTGTTTTTCTCATGAATTTTTTATATGTTATTTTACTAGAAAAAAAGTTGCTTATCTTTCAAAAACAAGTACATTTCCCAAAATGTTTACTGTCTACATAAAATCAATAAAATGTCAACAACTATTTAACAACCCTAACACTAACCCCAACCATAAACGTCATACAATCCCTAACCTTAAACTCTTCCCTAACCCTTACACTACCTATCTTGTAAACCAAACACTATCCTTTACCTTTAGTCATAATTAACCCTACTACTATCACAAACACTAATCCTAACCTTAAACCTCATCCTATTCATAACCTTAACCATTTCCCTTACCATAACACTTGGATGTTAGGGATATCCTATCCCTAACATTAGCCTTAGCTAACATTTACTGTTTTTAATAGTTTGTTTATATTATGAATATCTGTAGGCATTCAACAAATGTGGATCCAAATAAAGTGAACCCATATAAAGGGTCACCTATAAAGGGAAGGGTAAAGGTTAGGTGAGGGTTGGTAGATGTTACTGTAGTCTATGGAGCCTCACTTTATTTGGATTCTCCAAATAAAGTGGGCATTGTAGGTTTAATAAACAAAAAGGTCTAGGCCTACTTGCCTACACTGGCTATATTTTGATTATTATCTACATTCATTGTCTACGGTATGCTTGCCCTCAAAACTTGCCATGCTCACGCAGAACAATCCTAGTCTGCAATGGGTGAGGGGATTATGTTCTTATTTTCCTAATATGCTATCTAACTTGTTGTAAGGGTATGTTGCATCTTAAGTAGGGATTAAGTCATCTTGAGTAGGGATTTTCTTTTTTTAATTTTTAAATTTGCTGTAGATTTTAAAAGTACATATATATTTATATATATATAAATGTATATGTTTCTATGTGCATGTATACACTTTAACGTAAGTAGGGATAATTCTCAAACAAAATATATATATTGGCTGTAGATCTGCAGTTTTTTTTTTATTGAGTATATATATATACATATATACATATATATATATATATATATATATCAATGTATTTATCAAATATATTTATAAAGCCAGTAATGCATGACCAATGGTCACAAACTGCTTGTACAGCGTTCTTATCTTCATCAAAGACACACAGCAGACATCATATACAACAGCTGGTAATCAGTATGTTAAAAAGATCCTTTGACCTCAATTGAACTTCCTGGTTAAATAAAGGTTAAATAAATAAAGTAAATGACAGGGTCTGCAGAGAGTCAAAGTGGGGGCTAGATTTATTCCCCCTTTCCTTCTTCCTTCTAACAACATGCATTACTAATATTGATTTAATCTATCTTCCTGGCATGCTCTGTTAAGCTAGTGGCCTGCAATAGATGACAATCATTCTCTTATTTTGATCGTCCTGGAGAAGCTCAACTTTCCCAGGAGAAACAATAACACAGAATCCCTGAGGCTCCAAATGGCTCTTTAAACTGTACACATTTCTCCACACAGTAAATAGGCACGCCTGCCTATACACACACTATTAACACTAAAATCAAATAAGAGAGCCTTTTCTCTTGAAGAGGACACTGGGAGAAGACTTCACAAAAACATTTGGGGACGGTATTGTTTTTCTTGTATCTATTACAGATGACCGTTTTCCCCCTTATTTTTTCATACATACAGGACATAAACGAATCACAGTATATTGCTCCTGTTTCTGATACAATTACTATCACACTGATATTAAAATGGCCTCATACTTTAGTTGAATCAACTTTTTTTGTAAAGCTCTCGATGTGATATCTCTGCCTAGAAACTGAAATGCAACAGTTGTTTGAAAGCTCTCAACATGATATCTCTACCTAGAAACTGAAATGCAACAGAATTGTTATCCAATATTCGTATAAAAGAGTGTTCTCTCTTAACAAGCACAATGGTCCAAGGAACTAACACAGTAAGTGTTACCTAAACTGGCCATCCACCCTACAGTTAACATGTCTTCATAAAGGTACAATTGTTGAGCAGGCTAGTAGCTGCAAATAATTAAAATGACATTCAAGATGAGAGAATTCCCAAAACAAGACAAATTAAATGTGGTTAAATGGTTACCAGGGAGGGGTTTCCTTTATAGCTATAGTCCATCTGATTGTGTGTCTAAGGCCTGACTTGGCTAGCAAATGGAGCAAAGCCTTATTCTATGAAATGAAAATAAGCGTCTTGCCCAAATTCATCTAGAGATCAGTCAGGCCCATAATCCATCCCCTGGGGAGCATGTTTGCGCCCTTTCTGTTTCCCCCTCTCTGTTAGGAAAAAGCTAATATGGCTAAATTTGACGGGCTAATGGACTTAGAGCAAGCTGTTACAGAGAAGAGTTGAGGCACAGCAGGCTGCCCTGGAACCCGCTTGGCACTTTTTAATCTGATGAAGGGAAGAGACAGTGGGTTATCCCTAGATCCTTAGCAGGATATTGGGAGATAAAAGGAGGAATGGGAGGTTTAGACTGAGGATTGGAGATACTGAGAATAGAGAGACAGAGAAAGTGGAGGAAAAGCAAAAAAACTATTTTGGAGAGGATAACTTAATGTCGTTTAAGATAAATACAGCTCTGGAATTGAAACAGAGCTCTTGTAGGCCGGTCAAATGTGTTCCTTGGGACGAATCATTGGGATAAAACTATAGTTGCCCATCCTCACACTAGCCTGTCTGATCTAACATCATTAGTTTATTAACAAATAAATATAAAATCTACCAACAGAAATATATTTTTTCATAGTTTGGTGTGAGTATCTTTTGTTGGGTGTGTCTTAAAAGTGTTATAGACATTTTATGAATACAATGGCTTACAGCCGCTTTAGATAAACAGATCTTGTATCTCCTTGAACATGTGCGCACCGAGTAGTAGGCGTCCTTTTCCATGGCACAAACTGATAACCATGTCTTGATGACAGCTACATTCCTTCCTATCTACCTGCTGTGGCAGCAGCAGCCAGATACATTTCGAACCATTAGAGATGTGATCATGTGATTACGTTAGCCATTGCTTCAGTGACGTCATTTGATTTTGACCTCAGATGTCGTTTTAATGGCAAGAAAATTGCACCGTTGAAGAAATGTTTAAAAGAAATGAATAAAAAGAAAAGAACATTTCCTGTTCAGGTTATGCAGGGAGGAATTACTTGAGCCGCTAAGGCAAGACAAAGTCATGGAAAACATGCAAGCAAACAGAGAGAATCGACAACACAACCTCATCCACATTTTTTGGAAATCTTTCACAAAAAGACAACAATAGGGGCTTGCAGTCATGCCCCATTTCAGATGTCTTCTCCACATTATTGCTCTCTTATTTCATTAAAAACTCCAGCTGACAGTGGAGCCAGAGGACTGTGGAGACGGTCCCTTGAAAGGCAAAGGCAGGTTGCCGCACCGCTTTAGGACTCAATACAAATCACCTATCCTCAAGTCAACACCCATTCTAGACCACTGACCCACAAATAAGAGATTCAGTCAAATCCATTTTGCCACATGCCTGCCTTGTTGGTTCTGGGCAATGTGCTGTGACTCGCTTCAGGGTCATTCCCCTGTATCTTCACTTGGCGCAGGGCACATTTAAAGAGCCCCTGCAAACATGCTCTCAACTTAGTTTCTGCTGTCTTCACTGTGCCTCTGATGGACTTTCTTAAAGCTCTGAAACTGTTGCATGTTTAGCAATCTGAGCTTTCGGAACACAGGGATAGATTCTTAAAGGTACTGTGATTTAGATTTAGAATACCTATTATGCCAATGGTTTTGTGTTTATATACTTCCATGATAAATTTTAAATATTCCACTTGTTTGGCTATCAAGAAAACCTTGGCTTTCAGGAAGCTCATATATGTCAATGGTTACATTTTCTTTACAGGGTTTCCAGTTATCTAATCTGATTCTTTTATGTTTTCCAGATATATGGAAGTTAATTTGATATGTTAAAGACTTCCTAGTTGGAGTTGCTACGCTGGATCAAGCAGCATGGAATTAGTTAGTTGCAGTTTATCTGCAAATGGTGTTGCAGCGTAATTCAATTTGATGATTAACTGCTTGTTTTCATCATTACACAATCTAAGCTGCATGAATGCGGTCAACACATTGTTTTTCTACGCCTTTTTTTACTGTACATTAAGATATCAGGTACAAATTACTTTTAGTAATCTTGTAAATCGATTTGAATATTCTATTCATGTTTCATTCCTCCATTCTGAACAGGAGGCAGCAGCCATGTCGAGTACGTTGGAGAGTCTGTCATCAGAGGTCAACAGCCCGGTCTTCCCTTCCCGCCTAGGTCTTTCAGAGAGCCCACTGGGAGACAGGACCGGAGCTGTTCAGACCTGGGAGATGGAAGAGACCAAGCCCTGCATGGAGTCTCTCGAGAGTCGCGGCCTAACAGGTTTCTACCTGTCTTGCTTCGACATGCTCTTCACAGAGGACTCTGGCTGGCTTGTTAAGGTGTCAGAGGCATCCCCAGGTCTGGCTTGTGCCATGCCTGTCCCCGCACCCAGGATGGAGGCCCCAGAGGAGCCAGAGCAGTGTCCTGTCATCGACAGTCAAGCCCTGGGACTGTCCCCGGGGCAGGAGGGGGTCCAGGAGGAGGAACGCTCCCTGGAGCAGGTCCAGAGCATGGTGGTTGGTGAGGTTCTGAAGGATATTGAGACGGCCTGCAAGTTGCTCAACATCACCCCAGGTAGGTATTGTTAAGCCATCATCAAATATATTTGAGTTAGTGGAGTGTGCATTTCTGTTTCCTGGTACGGTACAGATGTGGAATTAAACAACTCACTGACACATCAACTTATAGCAGACATATTCCTCAGGGACCACCAGATAAAAACTCCTACTTTAGAGTGTGACCCATGTAACATGCAATCAGTTTTACAATGACTTCTGGTCATCATGGAAAAACCTATAATGCTTTGGCCCCCCTTATTTTAAGAGAAGCTGTGTAAAGATACTTTTTAGCTATTCATAACATATTTTAATTTCAATGACGCTTCAATTGTATATTATGTATGTAGAGAAAAATATTTGGGTGGAATTCAAAAGCAACTGAGCTGAAAATAATGTAAACACTTTGGAGTACTATAGATGCTGATATCAGAATGTGTACAATTACACATGTAATTGTAATACATGTAATGTATTAATATTCATACATTATATTGTATTATATTAGACGCTCTAAATGTTTTCGATTTAACTGGCAACAGCAAAAATAAAATCATAATTGATTTTGTCAAGATGTCCATATCACAGACATTACACATATCTGCATTTAATGTAGTATCATAACAAATCCCACAGCAATACTAAGAGGTAGTATAAGGGCTCCATATCTTGTCCATTGTATATAATTGTCATTCTACATGATGCTGCAATTAAGTTGCAAGCAACATTACAATTACATGGTGTTATCATATTTGCTGTTTTACCATTTATGATAATGCCAGGCCCTGATTTGTAAATTATTTTAGGGTTGGAAGAGGTGTGGACAATATGTTGACAATGCTAAAATGCCTGGGTACAACACATAGTCCCTGTATTTAACAGCCATTTGCGTATACTGCGTCCATTTCCCCCCTGTGGTCGGTGAGCTGATTAGGGTAGTGGTGCAGCCTTGTTCAGAAATTGGAAAAGAGTGTCTGCTACAGGCTTTAAAGGTTATTTGCAATTCCAGGTAGGCTTGATACTTCCCTTCTTCTCACTGCAGTCCTTGAGGTCAATGGTGCATGAAGACACACAGGGTTGAATTCTTAAAGTAAATGTTTATTGAACAAATATCATGACTATTTCGTGATACATTAACAGGCCTTCTCTACGTCACAATTAAGTTGAACTTATTAGTCAATAACACACTAAGAGTTTTTTATGATGTCAAGGGAATGTCCATTAAAATGGTATTTATATGATCACAGATGTGCAGTTTGTCACTCTGATCCACAACACCAATTACATATGTCTACATATGTAATCTATGCTAACAAAGTTACTACTTTTCGATTTCCCTAATCATTAAGCAGTTATAAAGCAACTTAAAACAGACCTAATTGTAAAGTAAAATAATATACAACACATGTTTTTCTGACACAGATTAGTGTCAGTTTATCTGTGTCCATGAATATTTAAGAAAGTATTTACAAAAAGAAAATAATTACTGAGGACTTAGTCAAAGAATCTTTTTAATATTACTTTATATTATTATTAGAATCATATTCAAATCCCTTTTCCCATTTCCCATTTCGACCCATGGCAGTAACTATTTTAATTTGTGGACTAACACAGGTTGGTAAAACTAGCCAGGTCAAGCAGTTCTATAAAATCCTGAAATATTGTACTTTACCATATTGTGTTAACATAAACAGGGCAGATTGAGAGGCAGATGTTTCACAATTTACTGTTTACTTGTCCATAGAAACGGGTTATGTAACTCAATGTTATATCCTATTCCCTTTTGCTATAACCTACATGTTCAGCAGGCATTTCACATAGGCCTGACAGGCGCTGCGGCAGGCTTTTTGTTTAAAAGGTAGTTGTAGCCCTATAGCCATGAAAGCTATAAGACTAATGGAGTTCCATCTCAGAAAGTTGTTGTTTGCTAATAATGTGAACAATCACCTAGTATTAAGCCTAACAATACAAGAATACAATTCATAAAGAAACTTTAAACTTGTTTATGCTTGCCTGTTATAAAGTTAAATGAAATAGCTTAGCTTAAGCCAATGTTGATTTTTAAGGATAATGAAGACTGTTACGTATATGATACTGTATGTCTTTCATCTAACATGGCTACCTTTTATATAAATGCACAATTTGTAGGCTATTTAAATTAGTTAGTAGACTGTGAGATAACGATAATATGAGGTCAGATCGATTACTTTTGTGAGAAACAAATTCTAAAATATACTCAGTGACATATACAACGTATTTGTTAGATATTTTAAATACATTCCAAGTATATTTTAGGTGTACTAAAGTGTGCTATGATAATTTCAATCATGTATTATGTATACTAAAGTGGGTCTATTTTAACACACTTAAGGCATGGCAAGTTTATTTGTATAGCACATTTCATACACAGGAATTCAAAGTACTTTACATTATAAAAATCAAGTATTGGGCATTCTAGATACATGCAGTACAAATGACAAAACATACAAATAAAAACATCACATATAAGAGGGCTACAAGATTATTACTCTGGGAATGTTTAGCAGACATATGTATACTTATTGCCACATAAATAGAACTTCACTATTTAAATTGGACCAAAATAATACATTTTGAGTATACTTATTTTTATTCAGAAGATTATAATAAAAGATTCACTGGCCCGGAATCAATCAGCTTGATTGTCAAGATGGCCTGCAGGCTACATATCAGTGGTTTTTCTTATTTATAAACAGGTTTTAACTATCACCATATTCATATATGTCTGAAGCCCACTTTTGAAAGAAGCCATAATGAAGACACCACTGTTTTTTGTGTTTTCCAGGTGTGGTGAAAATATCTTGAAGATGCAGTCAAATTGCTACCCAAAAATGTTTAAATATATTTGGGGATGTTGCTCTAAGACAAAACTATATATTGCAGTTAAAGAACCCCAGCACCAGAGAATAATGATATGAATGACAGCTCTTGATGACTTATGTCTCACTTGCGCAAGTCATGTTTGTCTGCTCCAGGATCTGTGTAATCCCAACCTTTGCATGCGTTTGACAAATATCCACAGGATTTAATGCGAACGACGGTGCCGCTTGCCTTCTAATAACCGTGTACACAGTGCATGGGTGAGGTCTGTTCAACGGGCAAAGCAAACAGTAGGCCCGGGGCAGATAGTACTCTATGTATTCTCAAAGATGTCTTGTCACACCCTGACATCTTGGAGCCCCTAGTCCTCCTCTGAGTCGTGTTGTATCGAAAGTGTGTCATTGTGTGTTTCAACTGATGAAAACGATTGCAGAGTATACAAGTGAACAGCACCCCACCTTGGGCAAACCACTATTCTCCCCAGGTCACGCCTGTGATAAGAGTTTACCCAAAGCGAACGTCCCAGAGAAAATACTAGTCAAATAAACACATCACAGAGGTGAAGACAGTAACTGGTCGTCTGATTGTCAACGTTTGATAATGTGTGTATGTATGTGTGTGACCAGAGATCAGTGGATGTTATGTAGGAGCTGCACCCACATCTAGTGTCTTCACTGCGTTCATGGTTATTTTGGTAACCGCCTGGAACTTTGTTTGCCTTAGATCCAATCGAGTGGAGTTGCGGAAATGTTCAGAAGTGGTTGCTTTGGACCGAGCACCTGTACAGACTGACTCAGGCTGGCAAGGCCTTTCTGGAGCTCACCGGGAAAGACCTTTGTGCCATGAGTGAAGAGGATTTTAGGCAGAGGTCCCCGCAGTGTGGAGACACCCTGCATGCCCACCTGGACATCTGGAAGTCAGGTGTGCATTAATGGCTGTATGACTGCTGTAGACAGTCTACACATACTTCACTATGATTAGGATAATGAAACCAGCATAGTTGGTTTAACAAATACATCTGTACATCTTGGTTTTTCTCTTCCCACAGCCGCCTGGATGAAAGACAGGTGTTCTGTTGGCGACAACAAAACCACAGGTAGGTTTAGATGCTGCCATATTAGCTTAATTTTTTGAAGGAGAGATATTTCATGGCCCTTGGCAAAGAGTGGTAGCAGTTGTGCGTTTTTATAGCTTATAGGTCCGGGGTCAACAACCCTGTTCTTGGAGAGCTATAACTGTACAGAAAGACCAAGCCCATTGAGTTTAGCTCATTAGTAAGCTGACCCACTCATTCAATGGATTTCATGCGCATGTTCATAAATCGACGTTAGGGGTTAAAGACTGTACCAGGTCTGTCCTTTTGCACAGGTAGAGAGGAGCTGTGGTTAGAGGCAGACTCGTCATGCTCAGGGCAACCTATTCACCTGTGGCAGTTTCTCAGAGAACTGCTTTTAAAGCCGCACAACTACGGACGCTGCATCCGCTGGCTCAATAAGGAGAAAGGTGAGCAAGGATGGCTGTGTGATCAGCAACAACTGATGAAAGTAAAAGCATTCTCAACTCTGGATCAGTCCTCCTTGCTACAATAATCCCCAAAAAATTTGCAAGATAACAGGACATTGCAAAACATCTAAATAAGTACTCCATTGTTTATTCCAAATTGCCTTTCCGGCAGGTATTTTCAAAATCGAGGATTCTGCTCATGTGGCGAGACTGTGGGGTCTGAGGAAGAACCGTCCGGCGATGAACTATGACAAGCTGAGTCGCTCTATACGGCAATACTACAAGAAGGGCATCATTCGCAAACCTGACGTCTCCCAGAGACTGGTCTACCAGTTCGTCCACCCAGTATGAGGGGACAGAGAAGTCTCAAGCCTTCAAATAAAGGGCCACAGGGTCAAAACTTGCACTTTTACCAACACCAAGCTGAAAAGGGGTAAAACTAACAAATGAAACAGACTTGAAAAAATGCACTGATCAACCCCTGTAAGTACTCTCACCGTTTGCCAGTATCTGGATTGTCCTCCGCCAAAGTTGGCAAATGAAGATTTAACTGTTTTCTCATAGCAGAGAAGAAACTTGCTAAATCAAAATGCTCTTTCTCTTTGCAAATTCTTTCAAAAAAATAACAAAGAAAGAAAAATACAAACTACTTCATGAACTGCCTTTTAATTTGCATGGTCTGCCTGTTCTTGTTTTCTTATTATATAGCGTCATGTAGTCAATGACCAGTATCTTAAAACAACTCAAGTAATTACGTTTGATTGTCACTGAACCATAGAAAGAGAAATTCACCATTGTCCACATATATCCCTTTTCAACAGTACTGCTGTACCCTGCCTACACTATAGAATGAAGAACAGTCATATGTTTGTTTGCTGTTTCCACTCCTTCCTTTGGGAATGTTGCTAGGAGTTGTGCTTCACATTGGGTTTGGCTTTGGCTATCTTCCAGCAGGGCAAACAGCTCAATCTGTTTATCAATTAATCACATGGCACACTTTGGATCTGTCCTGGGATAGATTTACAATAGACCTCATTAAACCTGAATAGGAGTCCGGAAATAACCCCCTCAATAGAAACTAGAATTGTTACACTCAACCCACCTTCTCCTATAGACACTCCATTACTTTGACTGGTTAAGTCCACAGCATTATATATGAACATTCTATAATGTATATTTTGTACCTTTTGCTTGCATCTTATTGTAATTGTGTAATTAAAATAAATGCTATAAAATGTCCACAAAATGTTAATGGTCAGCCTAAATGGTCACTGTTCACTGTTCTGTGTAAAATAATACGGTAATGGCCAACATTGTATAGCTTAGCACAACTTCAAACCTATTAAAAAGCCAGCAATATGGGTTCAGTTCAATTAATAGAATATACTGTATATTATTTTAACATTGCAACATAGGTTACATTGATTTGATCCCAGAATTTAATGATTCATTATGGAATTTTTGGGTCTTATGGCTCCATTAAACATTTTATAAATTGTAGTTAACAATTCTGTTTTCTGAAAGTACAAGAAAGTACTTCTTAGATGACAGACTTTTTCATTAAATATTAGGCAAAAATAACCTTGGTAAAACACAGACAAAATATTCATTATTTATTTTAAAAGTAACCATATTGTAAATAAAGCATTTCCAACTCAATTCCAGAGAACCCCTATACATACTTGTCCCAATACTAACTGAATATAAAGTGGATAATTGGTTACAGAACCAATTATCTGATCGTTATAAGTGATGTCACTATGTAAGCTTGTTCTGTCATGTATGCTTTTAACTCACTTCCTGGTACCTCACTATATGCAATGTATTTTACAGTTATTGTTTAAAAAAAAACTGAGGACATAATTTCATAACTCACTAATGTAGTATTTTACAGTGCAAAATAATTTGGTTTTAATCACTTATTCACAATATCCATACATGATTTGGGCTGGGATTCATTTAAACCTACCATTGCAATGTTGATGATGTGTCTTTATTGATGTTTTTGTTATGAATGAGAAACATCCAGAGATAGTTTGCAACCCAAAGCTCACTTTGCACATACCATATACAGCGTATGTAATTGGACCGATTCGTTTTTTGATTGAACCAGTCTGTCAGAACCTGGACAAGGGTTTTCCCTTCACAGATACTACAATACCTGCATCTATAATGCTGTTTGCCATGTCTGTTTATGCCTTTGGTTAAGCTATCCTTAACTGTTTCTCTTTATGTTAAATACTCACTGGCGTACTGTTTGTTCAATTTTATTTGTTGGTTTTATTATGGTATTTTTTAGGGTAAAGGAGACACAAACAGTGGTTAAAAGACAAAGAGATTATTTACTTTACATATATTTTGTGATATAGTACCAATCAAACATATGAGTACGTCTGAATTTTTTAAAGATATTTATAATGTTTTTCAGTTTTTTTACTGCCCAGATAAATTTTGTTTTGAATGACACTCTATAACAGTGTGAATATAGAGCCTTGATCAAATTTACTTTAAGATGGATCTGCAGTTAAAAGAAGTTTAACATACTGTGTAGCACCTCATGGTGGATACTGTACCTTCACCTAAAGAAATAAATAGGTTATTGTGACATAAAAAATAACACTTTATTTACTCTGCATATGCAGCCATATTCACACATAAAGTCAAAGCTTTTTCAAATATTACCCCAATGGCAATGTTTTGTAGCTAAGAGAATTTGATTCAGAGTGAGCTGAACATCTTTGTATTTACTAATGACCTCTAGTGGGGAGTTTGGTAATAGTACTTCAAGCCTGACGGTATTTGTCATTAACTAATTTCATCCCAAATTCTTCCCAGACATGAAAAAATCCAAATAATGTGTCATTAGTAACCCTTTCAAACAATCAATTATTATTTTTAGAAATTTTAAAGGAAAAGTTGGTAAAAATATATGTTTTAAGGTCAATCCCAGTTGTGACCGATGGGATAATGTGTTGTATGCTGGACTAACATATTTTGTCCTATGCAGGATCCAGCATATCTAGAACTTGACTCAGAGTGAAACTGAAAGAGAGAACAGATTTGAGTGGAGTGAGGTGGAAAATAAATGAAAAATATTTGTACAAAATAAACATTTGTAAAATCCCACTATTTGCACTGTGTTATCCCACCGGTCACTATTGTTGCCGTCAACATGTTTACTCATTCTATGACCACACTGAAAAATGTTTTGTAATTGCAAATGCATATATCAATACTAGACACCTTAAAGAGGATGTATCTTTGTAAAATGTTAATGTTAACATACTTTACTAACCTTTTGTTTGGGCGCTTTGATGCAGCCATCCTCCCCTCATGGTACAACCAGGGAGTAAACAGCTCTGATCATGTGACAATTTACATTTAACATGTGACATTGCACATATTTATTTGAGATCCTTTACAATATGCCTATAAAAATATTCAACACCCTTGGATGTTTTCCCCTTTTGTTGCTTTTGTACATGAAATCATGGTCCATATCATTTGTCTTTTTTGACAAGAATTTGCAAAAAAAGCTTCTTTCATGTCAAACTAATCCATTTTTTTTTTTTATATATATAGTATAAAATAAGTGTTTGCATAAACATTAACCCCCTTTAAAGTGACTGACCTAATTCAACAGAGGTCCAGCTTGTTGATGCCAGCAGTGTCACAATTAGTGAAATGGAGATCACCTGAGTGCAGTTGATGTGTGTAAAGTGATTTCAGTATAAAAACACCTGTGTCTTGGAGGTCCAGTCTCTGGTTCATCAGCATTACTACTACAATAACAACATGAAGACAAAAGAACACTCCAAGCAACTCAGAGAAAAGATCATTGAAAAGTAGAAGTCAGGAGATGGCTACAAAAAGATTTCAAACTCACTGGACATCCCACAGAGTTCAGTTAAATCCATCATTAAGAAATGGAAAGAGTATGGCACTTGTTCCAATCTGCCTAGTTGGCCGTCCTCACAAACTGAGTGAACGGGCAAGAAGAAGATTGGTGAGGGAGGCCACCAAGACACCTACAATCACTCTGAAGGAGTTAAAAACTTCAGTGGCTCAGATGGGAGAGACTGTACATACAACAACTGTTACCCGGGTTCTTCACCAGTCAAAGCTGTATTGAGGAGTGGCAAAGAGAAAGCCACTTCTGAAAAAGCTCATATGAAATCTTGCCTGGAATTCGCCCAAAGGCATGTGGGAGACTCCAAGGTCGATTGGAAGAAGGTTCGATTGGTTTGATGAGACATTTATTTAGCTTTTTGACCATCACACAAGATGCTATGCTTGGCGAACATCCAAACACTGCACATCACCACAAACACACCATCTTCACCGTGAAGCATGGTGGTGGCAGCATCATGCTCTGGGGATGCTTCTCAGCAGCAGGCCCTGGAAGGCTTGTAAAGGTAGAGGGGAACATGAATGCAGAAAAATATTGCCAAATCCTGGAGGATAATCTGACTCAGTCGGCAAAATAACTACGACTTTGGAAAATATTTATTTTCCAGCACAACAACGACCCCAAGCATACAGCAAAACTGCACAGAAATGATTCAGAGACAACAAGGTGAATGTTCTGGAGTGGTCAAAACCCAGATCTAAATCCAATCAAGAATTTGTGGCTGGGCTTGAAAAGAGCTGTTCACACCCGATCCCTGAGCAACCTGACAGAGCTTAAGCTGTTCTGCAAGGAAGAATGGAGCAAAATTGCAGTGTCTAGATGTGCCAGCCTGATTGAGACATATCCACAAAGATTCAGGGCTGTGATTGCAGCCAAAGCTGCATCTACTAAATACTGACCTGAAGGGGGTGAATATTTATGCAATCTGTACCTTATATATTTTTAATTAATTGATATTATTTTGTAGAAATCTGTTTTCACTTTGATATTGAAGACAATGTTTTGGCAAATTCCAGTCATAAAAGCCAAATTATATTGACCATGATTTCATGTATAACAGCAAAAGAAGTGTGAAACATCCAAGAGGGGTGAATACTTTTTGAAGGCATTGTATGATTTCAATATTTGCTGAACATGCATTGACATTGACTTTTTACAGCCTCATAACTAAATACTTTTTTCAAAGTCACTATTGTGACCGATGGGATTGAATGGGTTACACTTGCACCTAAAGCATTTTAAAGGGTATTACGTGTGTTTATGACTAGTTCATGCTTCTGGGCTGTTGGGCTTCAGTTACTACAGCTAACTACACTACTACTAAATGTTCCTTATAAAATATGGTCATCCAAAGTCAAAAGTCTTGCACACAAATTACAGGTGCCGACTGCACATCGAACAAGGAGTCATACCCAACTTTTGCGGACTTAAGCAGCATCAATGTGCAAGTGTACAGAAGATGTTCTGTTTTCTGGTTTTGATACAATACATTTTGTTGGCTAAATGCCTTTATATGGTAGAATCCTTTCCTGAAGGATTGAAGCAGATTACTTAGTATGTATGCTTGCTAATAAATATGTTGCTGCTAACTCAGGCGAATTATTAGCAGTCCCAAAATGTCCAAGCCAGGAGCAGAAGATACGGACTGCTTATCAATATTTTAAAGGAAGCTGGTGGGTCTGCTTTTTTTTTGCAGTACACTTTGTAATGTAGCCATGTTTTCCCACAATGTTAAAAGTGCAACCCTCTTCTCCTGAAAGGGAACAATCAGGAGAAGACCTGCTAAATGACTAAAATGTAAAATGTAGCCTTCACTATCTAAGGGAACTCAATTCAATCAAACCAGCATTGCAAAATGTACATGCATTGACTGTTTTTCACAATGTTGAATAAACTCAAAGACAGGACTTGGGGGCTGTATCAAAACCTACAACTACCAGGAGGTCCACGCTCACATGAATGCTTGCACATTTTAGTGACCATATAATACGTTTTGTAAGTAAAAACGCTGTGTAAATATTGCTATGGTGGGTTTAAATGAATCACTGCCTGAAACCAGAGCGTTGTCATAGAAAAACGTACACATCATGAAGGTATAACCTCTGGTACCAATTTCTAATTTAACAAATCTCTCTTTGAATCATTTGTTCAAAATAAAAGGATTAAGGACTATGTGTTTAATAGATTTAAGCTCAATACATTTTTGGATATGTAAATACATTCAGAAACCCAATTATTCTCTAAGTTGTCAGTTAAGAGACAAACATTGGCATCAGTTTTTTTATGAGATCATGTAAAGGACTCAACTTACAGGATAGAAACCTAAACAAAGGTTATGCTTTTATACGAAGCATAAAAAATGTGTACCATTACCTTAATAATTAAAAGATGCATTCTGGAATCTTAAGCACAATAAATCCATATAATATCTGACCATACGAATGGAGCACAATATTTTCTTAACACAGTATATCATTTAATAAGTTACTGGGAGTGTTTTACAGAATTGGATGACAGGATACACAAAAAACGCATGGCTCATGAGTGCCACTTTCACAACTACTGGCTGAAGTAATATAAAATACCCACAATGCATATTAATCAGCTTGTGGTTTGTGATCCAGCATGCAAATGATTGTTGGATCGGGGCCAGAAAGCTGGAGAGAGCCAGAGACTGAGCTGGAATATATTACGTGTGACTCATCATTTTCATTCATTCAAAAAAAGGACATAGAAACCATGCAGTAATCAAAAGCCATTGCAACTAAAAAGGTGTTATAGTTCTGTTTTTTACTCTAGATGTGACATCCGTACAATAACTTCCCAGGATTCTCTTGTATTCTCAAATCACTTTCATTTGGCCATTAATAAATAATTTCTGATCACAAATCGTTTAACCTGTTGTTGGAGTCAGCTCAACATTGTAAATGTGCTGAACAGTTGTTAGACACACAATCATTTAGTCTTTTTTTCCAACACTGACCTTTGTCAATAACTAATCATTGATTACAAAGCATTCACTACTACGCTGTGTGGTTGTTTCACATAACTTTGTTAAAAGGTATGTGGCGTTAGATCAAGCTACTTACTGTAAGTTGCTCTGGATGAGGCTACTGCTAAATAATTAAAATGGAAATACTAAAAAACTTCAGTACTGAACACTCACCCCTAAGAAAAACCCACTGCATTGTATATGGAACCAAAAAAATACTTTTAAGAAAGGGGGGGCTGTTCACTTGCTTTCTCTCCTTTAACCAAATATTAGGAAAAAAATTTATCAAAACAATAACAGGTTTCTCCTATTTCCAAAATGAACACAACTGGCACATTAATACAAAATAAAATTAAAATGAGGGTATCAGAGAGAAGTGCGGTCAGGAAACGATAGGCACATGATCAACATGGACTATCTGTAGGTACTGTACTAGAAATACATTAGTGTGCCTTTGTGGAGAGTATACCAGCTAAATTCTCAGTCCATGTTCTAGCATCGGCCGCTGAGACGTGACTGAGTGATCCCTCAAATAGTTCTGTCTGACAATGCTTGCGACTGATCCTGACAATTTGTTATCAACTAAACAGCATTCCAAGGAGGCGAACCATATCTTGCCAGTGCCTGGTAAAGAAACTGGCAGAGAAACACAGTTCCCAAGAGCAAGCACCGCTTAACAATTATTTTTAAATGATCCTGCGGCTGACTGCCATTAGTGTGATGAAGTAGCACATGCCGCTGCAGCTGTTTCACATGGTCAAGAAAAACAATGTATGCAAAGAGAAAACATGGAGTCCATTTGTTAAACTGTACAGCATTGTAAAAACCTTGCTTGGAATGTCAGATGCAAAAAAATCAGGATATCAATTATTTACAATGCACAGCTCATTCTGACTATTCAGGCACCGCTGACTCTTACCTCATCCATAGTGTTATGAGGAACATACTTCCAAGTAATATTAATCAGAACAACTGATACCCGTTGGAATAAAACACAGCAGCACAAAAAAGTGTAAAAGAATTCCTGCATTTGTTGGAGCTAAGCTGTTGTTGGTACACCAGGGTTGGGCTGTAGTTCCAAACCCAGTGCCATGACTGATTTGTGATGGTCATGTTGGTACTGCTGGGGGTCCCTGGGGGCATAGTCAAAATTAAGACTGCTCAGTGAGTGTGTTGATCGCTCAGGTGGAGAGATGGGGAACAAGGACGCGTTGCTTTAAAGTCTCTGGCAATGTGCAGTATGATTGAACTGTTCAGTCTGGGTGACCACCAGGGGGGCAGTTAGATGGGCTCCACATAATTAGCAGGATATAAGCCCAACTGGCCGCAGCCCAACTGGCCTTTACACCAACCCTGCTCATCTTCATCTTCTAATTTAGTCAGCTCGTCTCCTGCAGGAAAAGACAGAAAGAGACAGCGATGATGAGAAACGTAGCGCAAGGGTGAGAAGCAAAATCAAGAGGTGGGGAGAAGCATTAGATCAACAAACCATTCTCATTCAAATTTGATTAGGTCATCAACATTTGATTGAGAAATCAACTAAACCTGTTGTTTGTTGTTGATTTGTGGTGGAAATCCAGGTTAAATTTGATGTGTATGTTGATTACTTTTTTGAAAACTGTACCTCAAACTGGTTCCAGTTCATATTCATGCCAGGACCGTACGTGTAGCTACTGTTTGTTGTCTTTTTGGGATGAGAAAGGTAATGAGACAAAAACCTTCCTTTTTGTCTAAAATGTTTCTACTCGGGTTAGTAAGAGGATGTTTGCTTTTTGAAATTAACAATCATCTGAATAAACAAAACCGACAGAATTTAGGAGTTTAATACATCTAATTTTAATTTTAAAGGTTAATGTATCAGTTGTACTAGTAACTTGAAGTTGATTCCTTAGACATGAACATGACAATAAACACAGAAATACAACCAAAACTGTTAGTTCTGGTTGGAATACTAACCTGCTTTAAAGGTAAGTTCGTCCTGTTCCTGCCCATCATAGTCATAGAGCGCCCTCACCCGCACGCCCTTTGCTGACTCCTCAAAAGGGTTGGCCCCACCCCCGTTGGTATCTGAGCCAGAGTTTGGGGCAGGCTGTTCATCGTCTGACCACTCTGCCGACTGGTCCTGGGAGGAGTAGGCCTGGTTCTTATCAGAACTGCTCACACTGTGAAAAAGACCATTTAACATCACGTGATCATTTAACATCATGTGACCATTTAACATTTGTCTACAGAACACCGGCGTTGATCTTCCAAGAGCTATTGTAAATAAATGTTAAACCGAAATAAGCATTTGATCCCCTATCAATCCGCAAGGTTTCTGGCTCCAAGGTGTCTTTTATACAGATTGATCCCCTATCAATCCGCAAGGTTTCTGGCTCCAAGGTGTCTTTTATACAGGTAACAAACTGAGATTAGGAGCACTTCCTTTAAGAGAGTGCTCCTAATCTCAGTTTGTTACCTGTATAAAAAACACCTGTCCACAAAAGCAATCAATCAATCAGATTCTAAACTCTCCACCATGGCCAATACCAAAGAGCTGCAAAATCTCATCTGGAGTTTCAGTGATCATGAGAACAGTGATGAATCAGCCCAGAACTACACGGGAGGATGATCTTAAGGCAGCTGGGACCATAGTCACCTAGAAAACAATTGGTAACACACTATGCCACGAAGGACTGAAATCCTGCGGCGCCCGCAAGGTCCCTTCTGCTCAAGAAAGCACATGTACAGGCCCGTCTGAAGTTTGCCAATGAACGATGAACGAAGGATTCAGAGGAGAACTGGGTGAAAGTGTTGTGGTCAGATGAGACCAAAATCAAGCTCTTTGGCATCAACTCAACTCGCCGTATTTGGAGGAGGAGGAATTCTGCCTATGACCCCAAGAACACCATCCCCACCGTCAAACATGGAGGTGAAACAATATGCTTTGGTGGTGTTTTTCTGGGGACAGGACAACTTCACCGCATCAAAAGGACGATGGATGGGGTCAGGTACCGTAAATTCTTGGGTGAGAAAATGGGTTGTGCATTCCATCACGACATTGACCCAAAACACACGGCCAAGGCAACAAAAGAGTGGCTCAGGAAGAAGCACATTAAGGTCCTGGAGTGGCCTAGCCACTTATTCTGTCTCTCAGTGTTCAAATAAACCTACCAAAATTTAAAATACAGACTGATTTGATTTCTTTGTCAGTGAGCAAACATACAAAATCAGCAGGGGATCAAATAATGTTTTTGTCCACTGTATGTGTGTTCTACCTGACATGGCAACAACTACAGGGGTGATGTCATCATCAGGCCACTTAATGGCTTTTTTGGACACGAAACACAGCTAACATTTCAGTCCTTGAAACTGTAGCTTGTGATAACATGGCACCCTTTGTATTCATAAACAGAAATAGGCCTAACCGTAACCCAATGAAGTCAGATAAGATAAGATACATGTTATTACCCCAATACATAATGCAATATAATGTAATCTCTATGGAAACTAATATAACATTGCATACAAAACAACGCTAACACTTCTATTAGTTGCCCATTACATGAATGCCATAAAGCACGTTGCGAGAACAGACTCAAGACCAATACCGCTGTGAGATTTGATAAATAATGAACAGGGTCTCTGTCACTGCTCTCACTACTCTATGTGTGGACTACAGAAAGCCACAATATTAGCAGTGTCCATCCTACCTGCCTCTGTCCCCAGATGGCGCGACCACGTGGTCCTGTGCCGCCGTCACTTGGGTCAGCGTTATTCCGTCTGCCCCCTTTTTTGTCCTCTCTCGTTTGCTTATCATGTGGGTGAGCTCAGGGTTATACTCCTGGCGAGGATGAAAATGAAGCCACCGTTAAGGTGCAGGAAGTGAAATAAACTTCAGTCCATTAGCTACATCACACACATGAAAACACATTGGATTTGTTGGACTAACTTAAATGTTTTTTATTAATAGTCATGGTAATTAGAAAATTAGATAATAATGGGTATCAGTGGGTAATCGTTGTAGTGTACCTCAAACTGGGGCCAGTTCATGTGCATGCCAGGTCCGTGGTTGTTGTTGAACCATTTCAGGTCCTCCTGTGCGCTGGCAGAGGTGATGGTGCGCTCCAGGTCTCGGTACACTGTAGCGTAGCTAAAAGAAATCAGGTTGAAGTCAGCCACAGTTTTTGACACCTCTATCTTGGACGTTGTGAAGTAACTAGTTAACTAGGTTTCATTGTTTGATAACTTCAGACACTTTTTTTGTTTCAGACTTTTGTGGACTACTTCATCTAACTATTATACTTTTTTTTTTTTTACCACTACACCACACCACCTATCTTGACTTCGGTTTGCAGATAGTCGCCCAGGGAATGTGTGCTTTTATTCACATCCACTGTGTGTGTATTAGGATATGTGTACCTTTGGTTCTCGGTGAGGTTGAGGTGTCGCTTGATGTCCAATAGTACATCCCGGAGGAAACTCAGTCTCTTGTCCTCGAACTGTTGACAGGTGTCAAACACTGTCTCCATATTCTCCATGTACTGGGGAGTACACTTACTCAGCTCATCAAGAGCCTTCTCATACTTCTCCTTAGCCTGCATGGGGAAGGTGGGACAGCTTGTTAAAAGTTCACCATCCTGGTAAGAGCTGGTTGCCTGCCGCAAAGGGGGTTTTATACATTAGAGACCTTTCATAGTGTTCATATACATTTCAGAATTTGACACATTCCAGTTACTTTTATTTCTGTTTCATTCAAAAATAAGTCTGTATGGGTTAAATGTTAATGAGAAATGGTGTTGACTGACATTGACTAAAAATGAATGATAATGAGTTGATAATGAGTTGTACATGTGTAATCGTTCAGGTGGGGACAAACCATTATACATTTCATATACTTTTCATAAAAGTTGACTCATCAGACTAAAGTCCAAACTTGTAAAGAAGTAATCATTGGGAGGAGCTCTGAAAGGTCCATGTGTAGTCTTCATAAATGTCATTTTATAAGTTTACTTTGTGTCAAATAAATCACTATGGGATTTCAATAGAAAAAACTACCTGATCAAGTAAAAGTAAATGTTTTAAATTTCCTTCACACCAGTTCACACATTAACCAGTTGATATTCCAGGAGTTTTTGAAACAGCTCATACCCAAAGTGTGTTATGTCATGTCCTGGATGCGGGCCCCTAGCCATCTCTGTGCTTTGGGGCTCCCATTCAGGGCATGGCACATGGAGAGGCCTCTAGCCATCTCTATGCCGTTGTGGGCTCCCCAGTCAGAGCAGCTGCAATCAGTTGACTCTGATTGGGGAGCCTACTTAGGTTAGTTTTACAGCCACACCCGGTGTGGTTTATTGTTT
>JACXGK010004142.1:0-31865 GCA_016801125.1 Novumbra hubbsi | reverse complement strand
CAACAGGTGCAGTTAATACAGGTAATGAGTTGAGAACAGGAGGGCTTCTTAAAGAAAACAGGTCTGTGAGAGCCGGAATTCTTACTAGTTGGTAGGTGATCAAATACTTATGTCATGCAATAAAATGCAAATTAATTACTCAATAATCATACAATGTGATTTTCTGGATTTCTGTTTTAGATTCCGTCTCTCACAGTTAAAGTGTACCTATGATAAAAATACAGACCTATACATGCTTTAAAAGTAGGAAAACCTGCAAAATCAGCAGTGTATCCAATACTTGTTCTCCCCACTGTACGCATGCCTTTTCGTGCATTGTCACCCATCTCCCATCAGCACCACTCTATTTATTTTTAGTTTGCCATATCAACGCCCCCTCCCAGACCTGACAGATTGATCTGGCCATCATGGACCTAGCAGACACCAATCTCATCCACCATGCACTTGGCCGAAAAGGAGCTGTCCTCGCCTGCCACAAGGAGCTCCTCCAAACCTTGTCAGCCCCGCTCATAGGGCTCCTATCGGCTCTAGAGGGTCTCCCGTCCCACCAGGCCTCCAAGGAGTCTCCTCCGGAGAACCCTTCACCGTGAGCCCCATGTGACTCCCCCGGAATGTTTCCTGCTAGAAGCCAGTCACTGCCGCTCTTTGCTTCTGCAATGCTCCCTTGTCTTTGAACAAGGGAGCAGGATAGCGTACATCGTTGGGGCCCTATCGGGGACAGCCCTATTCTGGGCTTCAGCGGTCTGGACTGCCGGAGGTTTGTTGTTTGTTGTAGGGTCGGGCTGAGACTTCCTCCCTCTTGCGTCCAACCCTCGACGCTACCCTTAGTTGGGGTACGACGTCTGTGCCCCTTAAGGTCCTCGCTGACTCCGGCACCGATGGCAATTTCATTGACCGGGAACTGGCTAGGCAACTTGGGGTGGACCACATCCCCATCGTTCTGCCCGTGGTGGTCAGGGGGCTAAACGGGCTCCAGATAGCCCACATTGATGAACGGACAGCCTCGCTTAGGCTCCGCCTTTGCTGGAATCCACCTCGAGGACATTCAACTGTTCGTTATCGACAGGCCCTTTTCCCCACTGGTCCTGGGGCATCCCTGGCTTCAACTCTACAACCCTCTGTCTGTTTACTAAAGACTACCGCATTTATATACTACAATTTGTTTCTATTTGTCTTTGTTACTAGTTTATGATATTGATAAATATATATACTTATTTTTGTATATATTTCTTTATTTATATTTGGGGGTTCAATCAGGGAGCCATACCACTCTGGAGTAAATGTATCAAGTTTCTACGCAGTGCGCAACCGTATGGCATGATCTTCCAGTGATTTGACGGCCACAATGACTTTTTTGTAGATGCCAGTTGGTAGTAGTTGACAGTTGAGTGCTGTTTGCTTTAAGTACAAAAGCAGCAGTGGATCATGGCCTATCTCGGCATGAGATACTTGTGTTCTGCTCTGTGTTCTTGACTCCATATCACTTCCCACTCTCTCTCCCTGGTGGAGTATCTAGAGAATGACAAAGAGCTTTAGGAGTACTGCAGAGGACTAAGCAGATCCGGAAAAGTCTTTATAGGTCCTTGGGCATAAATCCTGGAGACGTGTGATGGTGAAACTTTTTCCTAAGTGGGGTGGTCTCTACCAGGTGATTTTGATTAGAAATTTGAATGCAAAGTGACATTATAGAGCAACATGGCTCCATGTCCCTCACTGCAAGAAGCTTCCACTCCAAAGGCTTCAAGATTAGTCCAGGAGGGTCCAGTATCAGAGAGATGACACAGGGTACAACGAAATGAACCATAAGCATTGTCTTGGCAGCAGTTCCAGATAAAGAATTGTAATGTTACTGTTACTGATATTATGGTTGGTTGTGATGACCAACTGAATGCTTCTTTCAAGATCTGCCCTTGTTCTATTTGTTAGGTCAATCTTCAATTTGTCATTACCATCAACAAGTGGGAAATTGTGAGACAATAGTATGTCATTGCACCACATTATAATTGCCGGACAATAGTCTGTACTATCTAATGCTTCATTATTTTCTCATAATCACTAGTACCCTGATAGTACCCTCTCTTATTATTGTGCTCATTCGACAGATACTCTGTAAAAGATAATATGGTGGCCATTGCTGGTGGAGCCATTTGGTTCTTTACTATCTTAAGGATCTGCAACTTGATTAGGTGGGACGAGGAGTCTGCCAGGATGACAAATATTTTCCTTTTGTTCTTTTCACCACTGTTATTGATAGGGATCTATTTTATTGTTCCTGATAAAAAAAGGAGAATCTCATTCCATACTGGCTAGAGAAACCCAGCTAGCAACTAGGTTTCTCCAATGTGCATGTAAACCATTAAAAAACGCTATGCTTTGTTTTATTTGGTGTTCATGTTCATATGTTTTCAACACCTTGTAAAAAAAACTGTTATTTTTATATGTACCTGATCAATCGCCCCTACATCACCATTAGTGAGTGGATCACAGTCCTTGTAAATGGAGTACATGGTGAGACCGGAGAACACTGCTAAGCTCACAGTCACCCAAAGACCGACCATGTTGACGTACAGTGACCTGAAGGAGGGAAAAACATACGGAACATATGTTTGATGCTGTGATTATTCAACAGCTTTTACCGAATGCCATGAATGCTCTAAACTGTTTTAGAGAAGATGGCCACTCACAGTTTGGCTTGAGTTAATGTTTTGCAGGAGATGTAACGTTGAACTTGGGATTGGTTGATGGAGTACATGGAAACCCACATTATACTGCCACCGACCACGATGGTCCAGAATGTGTGACGCTTCAAAGGGTCCGGATCAAAACTGCAAAAGAAGATAAAACTTAAAGCACAGGTAATTCTTAAGGAGTCATAGTGTAGTAGTGGTAAAACTTGAACTTAGTACTCACTCAAACGCGTTAAGCCTGCCTCCTTGGAAACTATCATCCCAGATTTTCCCTAGGCCCCCCTGTACGACTGCCCCCCTGGCGATGACGGCCACAAAGCCTGCTAACATGATTACCATCTGGAACACATCTGTCCATATCACCGCCTTCAGACCTCCCTGTGAACCGCAATCCAACATGCAGTAAGTGTGTGGTTGCATTTCATGCACAAAAAAGTGATATGTTTCCCATGTGACCCGAACAGGAAATAGCCTGCTGGACCTGATCAATTATCTATTAATGGGGCATGGAATTTGTCTCAGACACTCAAGTCATAGGGGATTACAATACTTAATTCTGAACATTGTCATAACCTGAAAGAGATTTTGAGGGTGTGGGTGGCGTGTATCCTAGTAGTTGGAGCATCTGATCAGTACCTAAAAGGTTGCTAAATTGAATCCCAGATTTAATGTGATCCTTGAGCCTGACAGATAAAACTTTTAAAAAGGATGTTAGATGATCCACTGACCAGTGTACAGTAGATGATGCACACAACCCCAGTTGCCACCAGCACTCCCCAGAGGTCCAGCCCTGTGACTGTAACACACATCTACAGATCAGTGGATGTGACTTGACCAAATAATACTCTGCTTCCATGAACAGATAGTAGAAACCCATGAATCATGCCCAACAGTATTGATGTTGATTGTATCTGTTCCTGGGCAATTTGATAAAACAATCGGATGGTAATACTTTATTTGGCTAGTTCTCGCTTTTATCGTCAAATTAAAGACCAATTTAATGAGTGAAAAATGTAAAATCAGTCTAATGTATCCATTGATCCTCAGTCTAAACACAGTTAATGATGTTTTTGTACAGCATGACCTACTTTGATTTAAAGCAAGCGCAGGGGCGTAGATGACCATTCCTGTGTACAGGGCCTTAAAAGAAATACAGCCATTAGGTGATTGATGGAAACATATGCTTGAAACATAACTCATAATTCATAAGGTAGAATATCTAGCTTGGATGGTCAGATGGCTTTAGAACAGCAGCTAGGAAGAAAAAAGGGATAAAAGCAGATTTCCGAATGTGTTTTATTCATTGTATTATGGAGATTGTTATTTTTTCCATATACTTATGATAATAATGCACATAACATCTTTATTAAAACATCTTTATTTCCCCATTATTATTAATATATCAATGTGAGCGGTATATTTACTGTTTGGAGGATGTACATGGAAGTCCCAATAGTCCGAATTAACGCGTTGTAGCGCATCTCCAGATACTGCAGAAAAAAGCAACATTTTAGGCAAGTTTTATTGATTTCTACATTATAATATGTTACTAGTCAGGAAGTACTGAGACTTCTCAGTAGTGTGTCAGTCTGCAGCTCTACTGCCTGAATGTATTTTTTATTTCAATCATTGCCTAAAACACGAAGACACATCTGCTCTTTTCTTTCCCTCTCGTCTCTTTTCTCTTATCTACTATGTTCTGTTCCCAATCCCCTATCCCCTGTAACCTATCCCCTATCTCTATTCTCTTATCTCCAATGTTCTGTTCCAAATCCCCTATCCCATGTCACCTATTGTTTATGAAACAGGTATGGTTCTGGGACTTTAAATCTCATTACCTCATAGGTGCTGGTGATGCCCAGGCGGTAGAAGAGAGGAACGAAGATCTCAGCAGTGATGGTGGACATAATGGCATAGGAAATACCAAAGATCCAGAAGGCCGCCCCAAACCGATAGGCCTCAGCCGGCGTGCCGATTACAGTGATGCCAGACATGAAACTAGCAGTAAGGGACATGGCAACGGGCACAGCTGTCATCTGACGCCCCCCCAGTAGGAACTCATCACTGCTGGTGTTCTTGCGGCTGCGGATAGCTTGGAACAGGCCAATGCCTGCTGCCACCAGAACTGTTCCCACAAACACCACATAGTCCCACACAGAGAACGGTGCCACGGGGCCCCCTGTACCCGTCACCATGGTTAATGAGTCCGTCAGAGATCGATCAGTGAGGGACCAAAGCTGATGTCAACTTTTACTCTTTAACCAAAGTAACTTGTTGGACGATTCTTTTTTCACAGGTTGACTTTGCAATTTTGCTGAAATGTAATTTTCTTTGTATTCAGTGAACACAATTGTTTTTATTTAAGAACAGAATGTGAATTACAGAACAGGTGTTGCACTAATACTTAGAAAGTACAAAGTATATGATATGAAAACTATTTTTTAAAGATAAAGAAAATCTCTTTTCAAAATGAACCAAATGAATGCAGATAAATTATGAGTAAACAGGTATTAATGCAGGTATTAAAATGATGGCAGTTTGTTGGAACTTACAATGAACGTCCACAGTATAAGAAAAATCTTTATATAATTGGCCTAGAATCCTGAAAAAAAAATTCCAATATTCCTATTTGTTAAATCCTCCTCCAAAGCTGGCAGCATATCATCCTTGTGGAAAAAAGAACACCTTGTGCTCCACGTTTCACTACAGAAGTTTGAAGAATTTACTCTTAGTGTTGGCTAACCATAAAAAACCTTTAGTTAATCATCACGCAATGACAAACATACACCGCACCGCCTGCTGAGATTGTGAAACGAAATGATCCTTATATCAGACATGACAAGTGTGTTTGACCAATGCCAGCCAATAAAAAAAAGGAGCTGTTGGTATTGTTCAAGGACTTGAACAGCATGCACGGTCAGACTGACACTATTGTACCTGTCTATGCATGACAAGGCTTTAGCACAAAGAAAGCACTCCAAAACCATATCACGCTAACTTTCCGAATGATCTGACTTTCTAGAATGGACGAGATGCCGTCGGCTTTGAAAGTAATGTCACATTGCAGCAAGTCTTGCAGTCATAGTTCAGTCACCGATAAAAATGTTGCGTTCCTTTGCACAAGCCAGTAGGTTAGAAGAAAACGATTTAAGCACTTGCTCCTGGGGAAAGGGGGGATAGGTTTTGGAATCCACAAGAACTATTATCAGATTTTGTTTACTAACTCCTAACTAACTAACTACTAAATGGTAGGAATACAGTAGGCCTATATATAAAACATTACACACCTTTGGGAGCCGGGGATAATCCTCTCCTAAATAATTAACTTCAAATGAAAACATATGGATAAGGAAATTCATGGAGGCATGGTGTAAAGCTGTTGGATTGCTGGATATTGGTTAACTACGTTATCTGTTGCCATTGAAGTAGTAGATAATTACACTTCTTGGAATGTGTAAAAATAACAAAAAAGTGAACATGGCATTGGGACATACATGAGGACTGGACTTGCCACGTACGTCTGGGTGCCACATACGGATATATTAAGAAATTCTATATGAATATATATGAGGAAAATCAAATACCTTAGCCTGATAGATTTCAGATTTGAAGTCTCCCAGTTCTATGTACAGTTATTGTTGACTAAAAGATATACTGTAACCAGTTCTGTAATCTAAGAGTCCAAACTAAATTGAGAACATAAACAGGCATTTCACTGGCATTGAACAGTTTGTTCATTTATTGTTTTATTGCTGCAAGTATAAATGTGTTTCATTTTGTTCCATGTAATTTAATTGTTTCTTTGATCCTAATCAGGCTAATAGGCCAAACTCAATGGAATAGAGAATGAGAATCTCTATCACAAATTCAATGTAGCAAGACCAGAATTGAATCTTGCTTCATCCAAATTCTGGTTCTAATGCAAAATAATATTTGTGTCTACAGTAGCACTTTCAATAAATCTCAACTCAGTTGCCAAACATTGCAACTATTCATGTATTGTATTTCAATGAGCGCAGCCAGCTCTGACAGGTTTTCATTTTTGAAGGATACTGGCTGAATTTTAGCATAGCATTGCCAAATAGTTTTTTTTATCTAAACCACAAGCACTAATTTCCAATAAAAGGCTGAGGAGGTCTGCTGGGCAGAACCTATAAAAGAAGGTTGGCAGAGCCAAGCATGAATCAGTAACATGCTATTGGGCAATCTTTGCAATCGTTGCATGTTTCTAAGAAACACCTACTCTGCATGAAAAGGCGGCTCACAGGACAACATCTTCAAGCACAGCTTAACACTGGAAGACTTTGAGCTGAGGTTTGACAGGTTGAGAGGCAATAAACAAATGTTGAGTGGCAGTAAGCAAAATAAGAGGAAGTGGCTTGTCTGGGCCATAAAGCACTGCCAGTGGACTACTGAAGACTAAAAGGTCTTATGGACAAATTAACAAGAAAATGTAATTTTTAGAATGATGTCCTTTATATTGTGGATTCTCAAAATTCTTAACTAGAAGAGTGATGAATAGATTGATGAATAGAACATTGTTTGAGAATATTTGTCCCAATTTGGGGTCCCGGTATCAGTGTGGTGAAACACTTTATAGAAGATTAGATTTTGATTTGATTTCGCTATCTTGAACCAGTCCAGAGATATGAATAGAAATGTGACAGGTGTGCTTTTCAACACATATTTGAGTCAAGCCGACCATTTCAGTAAAATATGGGAAAATGTGAATTAACTCACTTTTTTATAATGTAGTAGTTATCTACAGGTTATGTAACAATATAACAAAATTAGGTGGAGCCCAAGATCCTTTGGGATGTATAGTTCTGAAAGAAGTTTTGCATTGCATTGCATTGCCAATCTTCTTGGTATATTGCGTACTCAAAGGATTAGTTCACTCTTTCAAATCTTGAATTACATATTTCTGTTGTTCTCAAACATTGATTACAAATGTATCTTTCAAACTTGCCAATAGTAACTTTAAATCTATGTATATATTCGGTAATATAGTAAACTAGTCTTTTAATACCAACTTCCCCTACATTTAAAGTGTACATGAGTAAGACTTTTTTACCTTTCCATGTCTATGTCTTACTTTAAAAAACATTTCTCTAATGCCCTCCAGTGGGGATGGCCACATACTACAGTAGCATGCCAAAAAACTTGGTGACTGTAAAGTTATTATCAGTTAAAACCCTACAGCACTCTCCTGGTAATGGACTTTTAGAGGATGCCGATTATTAATTCATGCAATTTTTATAAGTGGACTGAAGTCTTCTGCTTTCCTTCTGTCAGAGATGGGAGATAAGGGTCTTAAAGAGTAAATGTGAATTAACTTCATGTATAAAGACCGGCAGGTCTAATGAAACATAATCTTCAGGCTGCCGGTAGCAACAACTACCAATAGAGCGTGCAGGATTGACCTGTCAGGAACACCGGTGCGGCTACTTTTATGCTATGGGTGTTTTATCTATTTTAAATGGTCCTCAAAATGTACTTTAAATGATTTCATAGATTTAGGAATTGTTGATTGTTTCCAACTACAGAATGTTTGTTTTCCTTGCAGGTTATTGCGTGACGGAACGTTGTTGCTATTTGCGAAATGGAATCATCTGTGGTGATGTGTGGTCTTCTTTGCTTGCTGTTCAGCCAAGCTGTGACCATTTGTGTGCCCCATGAATACACTCTGTACGTGGAGAAACAGGAATGTGACTTCTGCATGGCCATCAACACTACCATTTGTATGGGGTTCTGCTATTCACGGGTAAGTAAAGCTTTATTCATGACATTATTCTTTCGAAGAGGTGCATTTTTTAACCGCATAAATTACAATAATTAAATTAAATGTTTATTTAATTTGTTTCATTTATTTTATCAGGGGAGTTTAATTGAGATTTTGCATAAACTTTTATTAGACCATTGTGGCTATAATTTCAGCATACTACTAGTTCCAGACAAGTTCAATACACACAATATATAATAAATAAATGATTCCACATCATGTTTTGCAAAGGCTGGGTCTCGTTTAAAACAATTTGCTGTGATTAATCATGATTAATCAAATTTTTTATGTGTGGTAGAATCCCTAAAATAAAGCAATACACACAATATAGTATATTTTTAATAGAACACATCTTGTGAACCGTAAACAAAACTACAGAGTAGTCATTCCCATCAATTATATGCAGCAACATTATAAACAACAAAGCTTTAGGGCCCAATCCCAATGTCCCACTTAACCCTAAACCCTGAACCCTCACAGACTTAATTAACGTCACCTAGTAAGTGGTTAAGTGCAGGAGGCTGCAAGTGCTCAAAATGCTATTGGATCAAGTCGGATAAAAGCATATTTAGAATTTACAAACTACATCCATTTCTGGCTATATTAACCATCAGTGAACTTTATGTTTAGACTTACATGTTCACTTTTTTATGCTTACACTTTTACCACATAAGAATTACTTTAACGAAGACCCAGTCAAACCATTTGTCTTTTCTGTAGCCAGCCTACTGTAATATATAGATTTAATAGATACGTTAAGAGTTTTACATTCGGAATATGATTACTGTATCTCCCCGGGAGAATGAACGAAAGAAGGAAAAGACTTGAAAAAATATGATTTAACTTTGCTGAACCATATTCAAAGATCCTAGTCAGTAGATCCGAACTTCCCATCACTAACTTACAATAGCTGTAACAACAGTAAGTAGTTAAAACCAAGGCTATAGTGTTGGTGATATTCCAATGGCAATCCATGAGAAATGTTTGACCTGCATGCATGTTAGCATGTTCGGCAGACACTCTGCCGGCAACATACAGTAGTGACTGCATGTATTTTCATTTTTTTAATACTGGCCCCTATTGGAAATCTAATTCTGAAACCTGGCATGGAAAGCTCCATGCAGGGCCACAGCTGACCTTACTTAAGCATGTGTGTTTGTGTGGGTTTATGGTTGTGATAACTAGGACAGTAACGTGAAGGAGCTGGCTGGATCACGGTTCCTAATCCAGAGAGGCTGTACCTACAACAAAGTGGAGTATCGTACAGTCATACTGCCTGGCTGCCCGCTCCATGCCAACCCTCTGTTCACCTACCCCGTGGCCCTTAGCTGCCACTGTGGCACCTGCAACACAAACAGTGATGAGTGCGCCCACAAGGCCAGCAGTGGAGAAGGCACAAGGTGTTCAAAGCCACTCAAGCACTTCTCCCCATACCCTGGCCTGAACAACTACATCCACCTCAACTGACAAAACTTCGATAGGACAGGTTGGCCGTGATAACCAAGTTTAAGAATGTATAACATTAAGAATGGTCCAATCAAATAGCCTATTCATCATGGTAACAATATGGTCATATCTGTTTTGTAAACGTTATATGTATATGCTTGATGGTGGTGGGTACATTGAGGATACTGGTTACAGGTTGGCTGGCCGTTCTGTGTTAAGTACGTGTCTGTGATAAATTTGCTAATGCTTCGCTTCACTTACAGTCATGGTTTATCCCAGTATTTTTTATCTACCTAGTTTATCCCTTGTCATCTGTCCTGACCATTTAGTCACTGAGCTATTTGTTTGTGGTGAACCAATGCTATGAATGTGTTGTGATTAAAGCAGAAGTCTGTGAAAAGTTGTCACTAATCTGAATTAATCACATACTACATAGGAACATAGCATGCTGTCGCGCTCAACACATACACACCACAGGAACTAATCGCAATAACATAGTGACTCATAAGACCTTTATTTCTTGACTTCATCTCCGTTATTGTGGTAATCTGATGGGAACCTGTTCAGAAATAGGTGAAACGATGATATCCAACCATATACAATGCATTAGCATCACCAATAAGTCATTTTAGCATTAATGTAATGTTTCTGAATCATTTATATATGAGGACAAAGTGGAATAAAACAAAGTAAGATTTCTGTGTCTCCACCTGGTTTTTGATTGTTGTATGGGGCAGACAACAAAGGATCCTCTAAAAACAAATCATATGAACTAATGGGGGTTCCCCAATGAACCCAACATATTTTGGGTTAGGGTGCATGCATTTGTCAGATTCTTTAAGCAACTATGAGAATCTCAGATTAACCTTAACTTTATAGTGTAAGATACAATATTGTATGTATTGTATATTTTGTGTACAGTGCATTTGGAAAGTATTCGAAGGCATTCACTTTTTCTATATTTTGTTATGTTACAGCCTTATTCCAAAGTGGGGTATCGTGTGTAGAATTTTAATCCATTTTGGAATACAGCTGTAACATAAGATGCACTGTACATCATATGAAATTGTTTTGTAGAATTTAATAACAAGAGGAACATGTGGTTTTAAAAATTGTGTTTAGGGAGACAGCCTGTGTCTATAATTAAGTCGTTCACAGGGGGAAACCTGAAAATAATTTTCACTCCCCTGTTTTCACATTTGCATGGCTCACAGACGGGAGTTATGGTGCTGTGGGAATCATAGTGAGGAATATACTGGAAATTACAACTGAGTTTTAATCAGAATGCACTCCTCAGCAATGATTTAAACACTATAAAAGTTTAATTCACATTTAAGTAATAGAGCACATTTATTGTTTTCGTACTTACCCCGCTTGAGCACTGAACCCACAATCCTGGCATTGCAAGGACCATACTCTTAGCATGTGAGCTACACATGCATACAGAAAGTTATTCATTTGAAGCAAGCTACTTTTACATTAGCACTACCTTAAAATGGCCTTTTGATCATACTGCATAACTTGAGTGTTAAGAATCACTGACAATTCATGCCTCATTGACTTTTATCCTTGTGATTAGAAAAAGCCTAAATATTAGCATGCAGTGAGCATTCTAGGCTGTGTTTCCATATAGGCACTTTGTAACAGTTGCTGATGTAAAATATGTCCTTATTAAGAAGTTTGATTGATTTATGCTTTACAATAATACTTCTGAAATATGCTTAGACAAGAGGATTGTAAGTGTTCTTGTTTTATATTGGCATTACAATTACATTTGTACAAACTGGAATATGATACTGATGCCTTAATCTGATTTAATCAGATGACAATGGTCTAGGTGATTTACTAGATTGAGCAGTGTTTTGAAGAGCAAAGCCCTGATACAGTATTGGATAAAGCAATCGTTCAAAATGGAATCTGCCCTTTCAGCATTCTTTCTGAGAGAATTGTGTTAGCTATGTAGACCACATGTCATTCAGGGCTTTCAAACAAACCTGTGTAGTTTTGTTTTGGTAGTGTTTCCAAATGGGCATTTGAATCCTAATTGGCTGAGAGCCATGTATTTAAGACCGTATGCTGTACCGTGGTTATAACAAAATATTTTTATTTCTCAAATAACTTTGGTAGCTAGTTGATAATTGCAATACAGCAAGTCAGAAGGTTTTCTTGTATGCTGTGTTGCAAGCTCCTTGGGGTTTAAGCCTGCGTGATTTTGTAAAAGCACTTTGTGACAACTGCTGATGTACAAAGGTATTTATAACACATTATAAAAAATAGATGTCTTTCTACAAGAGATGTATTGACGTTAATATTAATGGGGGTGGCTCGCACACAAACGGATCTTTTTGGTGAACGTTGGTAACCAAGTCCCATTGGTAAAATAAACCGTTCTTTTGAGTCACATAACGTTTCTTTCCAAGATAAGTAACAAACATATTATTTAAACGTTACATATTTCCACTGCAGATCTTCGTGTTCCACATGCTTTTGTTAAAATCTGTAAAAATCCATAATTTTATAGTTTGGAGAGGTTTGATTTTACCTATTTGAACAAGAATTTCGCACTGCAACATAATTCTACCCAAATTGTTCGTCTTTACATTGGAAATGTGACGTTTTAATTAGTTCTGGAGTTCTAAGTAAAACATTTTGAGGCAGAGCCGTACGGGAACCAAATAAGCCTGCTTTATTAGGCGAACGTAGTCACGAGTGCCAACTTTACGAAAAGACTCCAAACGCACGTTAAGCAACGTTGTGACACTCCTTGACAATCTGAACGCAATTGGACGACCCTCTACTGGGCGGGAGCATTACATTTGTGCGGCTATTCATTTATCAATGACAATTATATCTTATTTTTTCTATATTTTCTTTGGTCAAACTCCCTCGATAAGACTACGGTCCCGAACAAAAGAAAAAGGAGGAGCGTTTGAGTTCAAAGTAAAATCTGCAAACTACCATTGGGTGGACGGAAAATTTTTAGCCCCTCCTTTAGATAAAATTGAATGGAAATTTCCAGTATAGTCACAAGGGCTGAAGTAAATACGACAGAAGGAGCGTTCCTAAACCGCATCTGCTATTTGTGTAAAGTGAGTATCCTTTTGCTAATGTAATTATGAACGCACCATATGTGTTGCTGTAGTATGCCACAATTGCTTAATCTATATCAATGCACTATTAATTGAAAGAATAATTGCATAAGTTAGCGTTAAAGACGTAACTCGTTAGACTACGTCTTTGCGAACCAATGTCTTTAGAACATAAGATAACGTTGTATTTTAGACTGCCGTCTTTTACAGCAGTTAGTATTTTGTTGTAACTTAGTTTTAATGACTCGTTTCCGGAAAACGTTGGACTTCCCAGTTAGTTACTGTAGCTACTTTCGGTTACTTGTCACAGAACAATACTGTAGCTGCCGTTAAAGTCTGTTATTAAGACAATGTTAAATAGCGTATTATTCTTAAAGGAAAAAAAAGCCGCACAAAAGTTAGGGGCGTTTCGTAGTCTAGGAAAGTTACTGCAGTTAAATCATGTTCAAACCCAGCCCTACCCGGAATGCTACTTAACTGGCGAAACCGAGCTGATGATGCCTTAGGGTCATGCAAATTACTGCCCAAAAATAGAGTTCCGGCTATAAGCATGTGGTATTTAGCTACACGCCCACTTGACTGACTAGTAAAAGCCATTTTGTAAACGGAGTACATCATACCCTCGCTGTTTGTGAGTAGGTGTAGATTATCAAAAGGGATGTTTATGTGCATTTGACAGGCTTTGTTCATTAGGTATTATGTGGCATGTGTAATGATGTTTCTGATAGGCTTGTCTATATATAACCTCCCCTCCTTTTCTCCAGAACGCCAAGCAGCAGCTCATTGTCACTTGATCTACTGACCAATACTCTTGTCACCACTTCCTACTGCTCCGTTCTTCATCTACTACAATCATGGCACACATGCAGCAGATCAGGTACTGTCCCCTCGGGGAGTTCCATTTACTGTAGTAGTTGGAATTTGTCGTCTCAATTCCGAGTGTTCTGTTCCTATATTGGTGTTTTCTTGTTATTAACAAAAGTACACTAGTACACATATTTGCATGTTAATGCAAATATTCAAAAGAAATCAATCAACTAGGTCCAGTGAATTGTTGGCAGAAAAGTACAATGTCGGTTCAATTTTTACAGATTATAGGAACAAAAAAATATTATATACAACTGATCAGCAATTGAAAAACTAAATGTTACTCAATAGAAATGCACATAGAAAAATACATCAATAAAACAATTTTAAAATAGCAGAACGGTCAGCCTAGGCTGTTATAAAGCACCATGGCAACCAGAATCTCTTAGGTCATCCGTCCTCAAGGAGATAACCATTGTCTCAACTGCCTTGATGTTTTGTCTGTTATTTCTTCTCAGCCTTCCTGCTAAACTGATTAACGGTGGTATTGCTGGCATTGTGGGAGTCACCTGTGTATTTCCCATTGACTTAGTAAAGACCAGGCTACAGAATCAGAGGCAAGGCCAGCAGGTCTACAAAAACATGTAAGTTGTTTGCTCTGTCTTGTCTTCGTTTCATTTATTTTGAAAGTGTCCTAATGTAGAATGGGATACCTGTGGCAAATAAGCATTATTCTTATGTGTACTTTTGTATAAATCTAAGTACTATTCAAATACTAATTTAAGTTTCATTCTGTGTTAAAATTGACTCACATATGAGATATTAAGAGAGTATCTTCAGTGTGCTAAATGTATTTCTAATTGGGTATTGTTGGTACACTAGAGTAGGAAAAGTGAGTCAATTTTAACTTACACAATTTTGTGTGCTAAAGTACACCTTAAGTGGTTCCAGAATGATATACTTAAATGTGTATTTTTTTTTTGAGTTGGTTACCTCAGGCTGTAATTCAAAGACCACGGTTGCCATTATTGTAGTGGCCAGGCTTTAAGTCCCATGTCTGGCCACTGGCCCATTTTTTCCCAGTGGAGTAAGCCAGAGGAATGTGGGAGGGGAGAGGAAATTTCCATCTGCTCTGTGCACCCATTCAGCTGCTATCTCCACTCTAAGCCCCTTGATGTTCTTCAGTTCTTGCTGTCGGTTTAGTTACAGTAGTTGAACTGGATTCTTAATTTTATTAGTCATCAAACTTTCACTCTTTTCCCTCAGGATGGACTGCCTTGTCAAAACCGTTCGATCAGAAGGATTTTTTGGCATGTATAGAGGTAAGGGAGTTCATTTTTAGTAATAGTTTTAGCTGTGTTTTTGCATATAGCTAGTCAAATAGGATTATTGGGGACATTGCAAACAAACATGGTCTAGATGTGATTTTTCTGGCAATAGCTGATTGAGATTTATTATTCACCTACAGTTAAAGCAGTCAAGTTGCTGGTCAAACAATGAATGCAGTAGTTGCTCATTACTGATTTTGAGAAACAGTCCAATGTTATTCACAACATTGAGTGTCATTAGTGTACTGATTGTGATGTGCATGTACATCCTTTCTTTGCAAATAGGGTGTTTGCTTCAATTGAATTAATGCCAATCGACAATTCACAAATCCTTTTCTAAGGGATATTGTCCAATTTAATTAGTCACACACTTTATACATTGAGTGTAATGCATTACTACTATGGCAGAATACTGTTTGGAACACTGACACATTTATGATGAGCAACTGACTGTACATAGTGTCTATGTGGAGAAGAGATTGGAGCTAGTTTTACAGGCTCCACTTGTGTGCTTGTTTTTTGCATCTGTGTTTTTCATATTACAGACTTGGGTCCCCCTGGGATATTGAGAGGCTAGCCGATATGGCGCAGCCACGCTGAAGGCAAATCATTTAATGGTTCTTACAACACTGCACTACTGTATTTCATTTAGGCAAACATTGTATATTTGTCTCACCTGTTACATATTTTCTTCCTTTCTCTCTCACATATGAGAATAAATTCTTTCTACTTTCTCACTAAAACTTGTGACCACTCATTTTCTGTTTTTCCACTAATACTTGTGACCACGGCAATATTTTGTCCTGTTGTAGCGGCTCTGGCAACATTCATTCTCATCTCTCCATTTCCCTGTGATGTGTAGACTAGCCTACATCTGAAATTTGCGCCTTCCATTAGACTAGTGTAAATCTGACCATCCTCTCTGCATCCCCTTCTGTCTCTTCTCCAGTTCTTCTAGTTTGACATGTTCTTCTGTTTATTGTCTTTTTAGAGTAACTAATGTTACCTTGTTCCTGGGTGGTGCTTAAGATTAGACTAATGGTAAATATTTTTGTCTTCAGGTGCTGCTGTCAATCTGACCCTGGTTACCCCTGAGAAAGCAATCAAACTTGCTGCAAATGACTTCTTCCGGCAGCATCTCAACAAAAATGGGCAAGTTGCCGTTTATGCTTTACCTGTTGAAGACAGTCGATTTAGAGTAATTATTCAGGAGACCATTCAATCCCACAATGATTTCTAATCTTTTGGTTCTTGGTTGCAGGAAGGGCTTGACAGTTTTTAAGGAGATGTTGGCTGGTTGCGGTGCTGGCATGTGTCAGGTTATCATTACAACACCTATGGAAATGCTCAAGATTCAACTTCAGGACGCAGGAAGACTAGGTAAGCTTGTGCACTGCATTATCTGGGCTGTGAGTAGATGTTGTAAAACCCAGTATTACCTCAGCAGGCAAGTGCCTTTTTGTTTAAGTGTATTTTCCTTTTGTCTCACACCCCAGCAGCCCAGCAGAGAAAGCCAGCCATAATGTCCACTACGAAGCTGGTAGCCACCAACACGGTGCTGAGAAGGTCCTACAATGTGGGGCCCAGCTCTGCAGTCAGGGCCGTGTCTGCCACTCAGATCGCCCGGGAGCTTCTGCACACAAAGGGCATCCAGGGTCTTTATAAAGGCCTTGGGGCCACCCTTATAAGGTGAGTACTTGTTATGTGGCCGTATCAATTCATTGGCCTGATTTTATATCTTTTTTGGGGATGTGGGACTGGCTAGAACCAAAACATAATCTACCAAAGTACTCAGACTTGTTTTCTTGCATTTCAGGGATGTTCCCTTCTCTGTTGTTTACTTCCCATTGTTTGCCCACCTAAACCGTCTGGGCCAGCCCACTCAAAATGAATCAGCTCCCTTTTACTGGGCTTTCCTTTCGGGCTGCGTAGCTGGCTCCACTGCAGCTGTGGCAGTCAACCCTTGTGATGGTGAGTTAGGAGTCTTGTTTTTTGTGCTTTCCAGCTGCTGTGTATTTTTGCAAACTTCTAGTTTCTGCAGAAACTAAGTTCCTGCTTTCTATTTCAGTTGTGAAAACAAGATTGCAGTCTCTAAATAAAGGTGCAACTGAGGAGAGCTACAACGGGGTGGTTGATTGTGTCAGGTATGGAGTCACTGGTTTGTCCCAAAACCTTGTCCACATTTTGTGACCTTGCTCTTTTTGTGAGGTATTCAGGCATTAGTTGATTAAGTGAATTCGTTTTTATTTTCTCTGCAGTAAGATTATGCGTAAGGAGGGACCCTCCGCCTTCCTGAAGGGAGCAGGCTGCAGGGCGTTGGTCATCGCCCCTCTCTTCGGAATTGCGCAAGTCATGTACTTTATTGGCATTGGAGAGTTCATCTTGGACCAGTCACCACTCAACTACTTGTTTGTTTGAGGTCGGGGCGGTGCGTCTGGCTGTTTGTTTGAGTCTTTCTCACGCCGGATGCATATTCGCATAGAAAAGACTGGCTATACAGCATCACTGTTGCCACAAAGGGGGGAAAGCATGGAGGTCTCAATGGTTTTGGTGCCTAGCAAAAGGCAGAAGAGAACCGTTGGTATTCCTCTTAATGGTTCTCTGGCTTATTTATTGGGCTGTGACCAACATTTGCACTTAAAGGTGTCAGTTTGCTGAACTGGGGACCGAGAACTGCAGCAGCAGTGCTGGCTGGAGAAGTCCCTCCTGATTCTCTCCCTCTGTGAGGGTGTAGAGGTAGGGGCTGCTTTAACACAGCCAACTACATTTAAGTGTGTGCTTTTTTTGTTAATTTTGTTTGTTTGGAAATGTATTGTTTTATATATAAATTACCATTTCAAAGTGTAAATACTGTGATAAGCAATCTGTTACTCATATTCACACATGTGAATGAAGTTGACCGAGATGTTGTTCATTTTACTGTGGTGAACTGATGAGGCCAATGCTCTAAAAGCAGCTTCTTTTGTATTAACCTTGTTTTATAAATCCCTGTTGTATTTCACCCAGGTCTTGGGATCAACCACATGGGTGGCTAACCATTGTGTTCTAGTCCATCTTGTTAAATGTTATATATGTTCTTAATACTTGAGGTTCATTCACATAATGAAGAATGTTAACTTGTGTTCTCCCGAATAGTCTTCACAGTAATTCACAATTGAATTCTCTGGTTTAATACATGTTACGCATTGACTTGTTAGACAATTGACATTTTAAGCATTACATCATCAAGGTGAACCTTCCAAATAGTATAATTTGTACGATCTCCAGTGAAGCATCAAACACAGGAAATGACTGTTACCTCATGTATGTCTAGTTTTGTGTGTGTTGTATGTCTATCAAATAAAATGTTCAAAGCTTTCTGCTCTTCTCTGTTGAATGGTCTTAATTACATTTGAGATCTCGCAGCAAATCACAAAAATAAAAACAAATTGCCTTTTCTTTAAGAAAAAAAACGATGCAGATCCTGACTGGAATACATTTAGAAACCCCAACCCCTTTATGTCTATTTTCAAAGCTAGACTGATCGGAACCAACAGTCCTACCCCCCCACACCCAATTCTAACCCTTTTAATAATCTGATCGAACAGCTAGACAAACTGGTCAGAACCAACAGTCATGAACATATTATTTATTATACAGAATTAAGAAACGGCTAATAAGAATTGCATTCAGCGGTTTCTTTAACCTTCATAAAAACTGAATCTACATCATGGGCTGTGCCCATAAACAATCCACACGATATATACAACAAGGTCGGTGTCACTGAAACAGATTGCCCAATCAATGTAAAGATAATATCCGATTGGGCAGGCACATGCAGCTTTTAAAATTAAACTTAATTGAACTGTATCCCTAAACCTCCAAAATACAAACTGAACAAAAGCCTGATTTGATGAAACAATTTGAATGCCCTACATGACAAATGTTTAAATAATCTACACTTCAGAAAGGTGGACAATTACAGAATTACAGTACATTGTCATAAAATGTAGCTGCATTCCTGACCCAGAATATTTTAGACAACTGTAATTTTGGAATGTCAGTCAGGTTGCTACAGGCTCTTTTGGGATTTTAGGCACCCACTACTTCTGGCAGAGCTGTAATTTGCAGATGTGGCTTTTGATGCAAGAAATTCAGGTTGTTAGAAAAAATATAGCATATGCAGCTGCAGAGAGAATAGGTTGTTTGGGCATGTCTATTAGGCATTTAAGATGCTTCAAATGTGCAAGTCTCAACAGTTATGTAAAAGACAAGCTAAATTATTTAACAGAAACGTCAACCCCAAAAAAGGTTTCAAATTACAAAAAAGTATTTACAGCAAGGTTCCTCAGCCAATCCAATTCCTAGCAATGTGGGAAACATCTTTGTGGAATACTAACTGTGAATACATAAATTGGGTATTTCTCAGAATACAGCTGAACGTTTGGAGAAGTATCAAATTATTTAAGTTACAGAAATGCCAAAGGAGAATGAGGTTATCTGGTCCACTTGCTGCACACAGGTTAGGCCTCTGTCCAGGGGATCGGGGTGTCATGGTGCTCTCACACCCAAATTACACCTGGACTTGTACCCTCAGTGTTAAAAAAGAAGCTTCCCTGTCCTCCAGCCCACATTTGATAAGCCCTTCCCTGTTTAGGCACTGTGATTAGGAAGGGCTGGTGAGTCTGTATTGGGCTGGCATGGTGGGAACAGTGAAAGGGTCTGGGTGTTTCTAGATCACCTCCCTGTTGTTCCGAATTGCACAGCAGAGGACCATGCTAAAAATCATACCGATGATCTGAGGAAAAAAAGATAAACAACAATATTAGTCAGATATAAGCTACTAATGCAGTATAATTGAATTACACTAACACACACAAATATCATAAAACAAGTTATATAACAAGACTAGCCACTCCCTCAGCAGAAGCAAATGGGAATCCTAAAATACCATAAAAGACAATGTAATGGGGCCTTACCATAATGCCTGCTACACCAATCCCCACATAACCAATAATGTTGAGCTTTTCATTGAAAAAATCCATTATTGCAATGAGACAGTCCTTAAAAAACAAATAGCATACAGAAAAATTTGACTTAGAGCAATTACAACAGCTACTATTGTTAGTATGACATGAACAACCGTTCACTAATTAGAGCACATTTAGGGCTAAATTGAGCCCTCGTCTTATTAGGCCACCAAGCCAATAAGTACCAGTCCATAGATCATGGCCACATTGCTCTGAGGAAGACGCCAGCTTGGTGTCACCCTTTCTTCATTAATATGCTATCATGGATAAAAAAAATTTCTAAAAGATTGATTCCTGCCTGTTTTGTTGAGTGCTCCAACAACTCCTTGCCCCGAATTAGGCCTTTTCTGTACTTTTCCGTGGCTTTTGTTGATTTTTGTCATCATTGTTTAGCACCCCTACAATCCTTTTTTGTGTAGACCACCTGAACTCTAGATTAGACTGGTGTTGTGTTATTGTAATATTCACAACGTGGCCAAAAGTTCTAAGAATGACATGTCTGCTGCCTCTGTTTTTATGATGACATTGCATATTCTCCATAATGTTATGAAGAGTGATTAGATGAATTGCATTTAAAATAGCAAAGTCCCTCTTTGCCATTTGCCTATTTCCCCAAGAAAGTCCAGCAAACGCCAGGACTGTCTCCTAAAGTTGATTTAGCTGCGGGATCGGGCCACCACCAGTGCAGAGCTTGCTCATGAATGGAAGCAGGCAGGTGTGAGTGCATCTGCACGCACAGTGAGGCGAAGACTTTTGGAGGATGGCCTGGTCTCAAGAAGGGGCAGCAAAGAAGCCACTTCTCTGCAGGAAAACCATCAGGGACAGAATGATATTCTGTAAAAGGTACAGGGATTGGACTGCTGAGAACTGTGGTAAAGTCATTTTCTTTGATGAATCCCCTTTCTGATTGTTTGAGGCATCCGGAAATAACCTTGTCAGGAGAAGAAAAGGTGAGCACTACCATCACTTCTGTGTCATGCCAAAAGTAAAGCATCCTGTGACCATTCATGTGTGGGGTTGCTTCTCAGCCAATAAAGTGGGCTCACTCATTTTTGTCTAATAACACAGCCATGAATAAAGAATGGTACCAAAACATCCACTGAGAGCAACTTCTCCTAACCATCCAAAAACAGTTTGGTGACGAACAATGCGTTTTCCAGCATGATAGAGCCACTTGACTCAAGTGGCTCTGGGAACAAAACATCGACATTTTGGGTTCAGGGCCAGGAAACTAAGACCTTAATCCCTTTGAAATCTTGGTCAATCCTAAAAAGGCAGGTGGATAAACAAAATCTAAAAATTCTGATGGCCTGCTCCTGATCATAAAAATGCCAAGCATTCATTCTGCAAGAATGAGCTGCCATCAGTCAGGATGTGGCCCAGAAGTAAATTGATAACATGCCAGGGTGAAATGCAGAGGTCTTGATAAAGATGGGTCAATATTGCAAATATGTAATGCACTTGTCAATACGAAATGAAATGCTTGTAATTATACTTCAGAATACAACAGTAACATCTAACAAAAATATCTAAAAACACTGAAGCAGCAAACTTTTTGCAAACCAATACTTGTCATTCTTAAAACCTTTGGCCACAGCTGTACACTTAACAGCAAGCCTGCAGTAATGTCTCCTAGCATGAGAAATTGTGTTACACTGCCACCTAGAGGGGGATATGATACTGCACAGAGGAAGAACAAAGAAAAGCTGTACCTTACTGTCATCCTCAGCATCAGTACACATAGAAAGATTAGATGTGGGGTCACTACAGCAATTTAGCTATGAATAAAAGACAAGAAGTAATTGATAGTATATCAAACATATACATGTATTTAAACATACATACATAATTATACACATATACATTGAGTAATAGAAAATGGGGTTTAACTCACAACCGTGTGGTAAATGGCCACTATGGCGGTGCGATTGGAACTTTTAGAGCTTTCCAAAATGGATTCACTGTAGAATTTTTGAACATCTTCGATGATCTAAAACATAGATTTAAGATTCCTTGGAGATTTGAACAGCTTTGACCAATTATCAGAACATTGATTGCAGTAGATTTACCTTCTCTTTGTTCATGAATCCAAACACACCAGCAGCAACCTCTGCACCAAAGATAACGATAAGGCAGGCAAAAAACTACAAAACACAGAGGGGAGTTTTAATCCAATCAGTTCCCTGCACATATGGCAAATAGTCTAGTTTTGCTACATGGCTTATGCAAGAGAGGTCATGTGTTCATCCAACACAATTAAGCTGGACTTTTGTTATAATTAAAAGAGCTATGAAATGCAGAATGAGGGAACAGTACATACCCTAAAAGTGAGAGCATCTGACATGCAACCAAAAGTCTAGATTGAATCCCTGAGCCAACAAATTATAAAATCTGTAATTCTGTCCGTGAGCAAGGTGGTAAATCCAAATTCCTCCCAGGTAGTTGCAGCGTATGAAAACAAGTTCTCAGTGGTGACTCGTTTTTTTTAGCCTAGGGCTATTGACGGAATCTGAGTCTAGGTGCTTCAAGGTGGGTAAAACTCCCAATAATTACCTACCGAGGCTAGGAGACACTGTGACTCCTTCAAAGCTCCACAGCAACCAAAGAATCCCACCAGCATCATGATCCCACCGGCACCAATCAGGATGTACACAGCTAAGGGAAGAAACAGACATATTTGGATGCATTTCAGTGAATCAACAGAGGGTGGCAGCATAAGGAAAATGGAACATACTATGCAAACACCTACATTGCCGTTATAATTGAAATACAGCAATAAAGTTAATGTAAACAGTAAAATCCATATGTATTTATGTGTATCATGATGGTCATCTTGGCTTGCATTAACACATATTTGGTCCCTTGTCTGACAATAGAAACTGACATCAAATGCAAAAATCAATACTTGGGATCTAAACTAGAAATGGACAGCTCTAAATGAGGATGCTAACAAACAACGGCATAATAGGAGACATCATAAAAAACTGAAATAAAAAATGTGAAACAGATCAGGGAAACTTTTCAGGCTCTGCAGCACAACACTGGTAGAAAATGGTGAAAGGTCATAATGGCTACCACATGAACTGGTATACTGGTCATTAATTACTGGTTCACATATATTCATATTTAGTTAACAGCTACATAATTATACTACATAATTATACATAACAATGTAAAAGCAAATGCCTCCAAACCCATTGGTCTGCGTTTAAACACAGCTTGACATTAACCCGTTAGATTCCTGTTCAAAACCAAATGAAGAGCCATTCAAATCAGAGGAGATTCGTTTCTTTATTAGCATGAGTCCAAGATGTTGACCGTCCATAGTTCTTACATGTTCTTCTCCTGTTACTCTCCAAGCAATCTGCTGGTTATCTCCAAAGACTATAGATTTAACACAATCTTTTATATCAGAATGATAGGAGGGGGTCAAAGGTAATAGCCAATTAGTAGACAAGGTCCATCCCACAGGCCCAGATGGGCTGCTCCTGATCATAAAAACCAATGACAACACATGGAAAACTCCCTTAAGAGGCATAGACAACCCCCCTTAAAGGACCACATCCTGTCCATTGTCCTTTGTTCTTTAAACCATTAACCCTCCATTCCAACAACTCCAAGCATTATGCCATAGTGATTAGGAAGCGTTTTAAGGCCAAAAAGTAAAATATTCTTGAGTGGTTGAGTCAATCTCCAGATTTAAGGCGAAAATACCTGAAAACAAAAATACAACTATTGCTATTGTTATTGCTTACCCAATTATGAAACAGTGGGTAAAGAAAGTCAACATCTGTATACAAATGTTTTACCTTTTTTGACTTATAGCCCAAAATAAAATCTGATATATTCCTTCTTTATTTACACAGTAACACCCAATGTCTACAGGGGGAAACTTAAATTGCAATAGAAAATTAACGACCTCTGGACCACAAATCAAGCTAACTGGTTTCCATCTGTGTCATGTCCTGGCTGGGAGCCCCTGCCCATATTTGTGCCTCGGGGCTCACAGTCAGGGCATGACACATAGAGGTGCCTCTAGGCCACTGTTGTGGGTTCCTCAGTCAGAGACAGCTGTTGCCGGTTGCCTCTGATTGAGGAGCCTACTTAAGTAGGTTTTTAGCCACCACCCAGTGTGGTTTATTGTTTGTATTCATTCAACGTTCACGGTCCTGTTTTGTTTAAGCCTTTGTTCAGTGGATACTCTACATGTTTCGTCTGTAAGTTTATTCACGGTTTGTTTTATGTTTGTAAGTTATCCGTTTTTGCTGTATAATCCAGCACCTTTCATTTCGTGGACAGTTTGTGTTTTTGTTTGTCTGGTAAAATAAATTCAGTTTTTTTTCACAATGTCTGCATGTGGTTCCACTCACACCCGAGACCGTGATAATCTGCAATCAATTGTCGTGACTAAGTCGTTCAGAATAAAAGCAGTTTTCCATTGAGGACTCCACCGCTTAGTAGTGCTATTCAAAGCAAAGAATCCACTACGAGTGGAGAGAAACATTGAAAAGTCTTTTTCACCTCTTGGAGAATGGTGGAGGAGGTGGAGACTGATCAGAGGCTACCATGAAGTCAATGATGACTTTGAAGGAGCCTCAGCATTTTTTCGCAAAGACCCATGACAATCACCCAAAGCCCGTCATGAAATCAACCGTACAGTGGCTAAAGGACAAGGTGAATGTTTTGAAGTGACCTAGTCAAAGCCCTGACCTAAATCCCATCAAGAATCTACAGAATGATTTGAAGATTGTAGTCCTTAAGCGGTCATCATCCAATTAGACTGAACTTGAACAATTCTGCAAGGAGAAATGGGCAAGTATTACTCAATCTAGGTGTCTTAGTAGAGACCTATTCAAAGAGACTAAAAAATATCTAGGTTGAAAGATATCTTTAAATATAAAAGATTATGATTTTTAACCCAACTTTAATTAAAATACATCTCAGAAAACAAAGGTAACTAGGAAACTCAGCTGAAATACTACTTGGCTGAACTCTCCCCCAGCATTTTCAGAGTCAAAATATACAAAGTGGTTGTTTTTAATACAATTAGCATTTTGTTGCTAAATGAATCCAGTGCTTCAGAATTTGAGACAGTGTATTTCTCTGTTAAGCCACCCAAAGCAAATGTACTGTAATCAGATGTACCTCTACAGTACATAGTGCTTCCAGGTAGCTTAGTCAGTAGTGCACAGTGCATGGTCAGGGTTGTGGGTTCCATTCCCAAAAAGGTGATGCAGAACAGTACAAAATGTAGGCACTCACTACTGGTAAATGCATTAACTGAAAAAAAATATTTATTTCCCATAATGTTTTCCTAACACAATTGTCCAATTCCACATTCATTCTTGCTCCTTTACCCTGCCTAAGTTACACACCCCTCTGGACACATGAGAAGACCTGAAAATAACTAGGCTCTGCTGGGGCGGCATCTGCTGTGGTGTCACTGGGCCAGGGATGGCGTCGCCTCAGCTCCCCTTTGACGCTCCCTCATGGCCCCTTGGGCCGAGCCTTCACTACCGGCCCTGCCCTAAGCCAGGGAAACAAGGATTGTCTTTAGATCCTAACGTTTACACCAGGCAAATCCCCCTTGACAACAGATTCAGAGACTAGTCAGCGGCACAGGCAGGAACTGCTACAGCTGCCTAATTAAGCCACATGGGGACCTGTGGTGCGAAAAGGTTGTTTTCGTTGCTACATAAAACAAATTAAAACTGTAGGTGAAGTGAGGCAGCCCCACCGAGGCTGGGGAAGTAAACTAGAAACGTGAGAGCAGACTCGTCTGCTGCTCAGCGATGGGAAACATCATGAGACAAAACAGGCACCTTGCTTTAAACAAAACCGGCAATGCCATCCAAAACTCTACATCAAGACAGCTGTGATATCTAAACACTTCTATGCTGGTCCTATTGGTGGACGTTATCAATGGGCAGTAGACATTTTCCAGTGTTTAGAGTGAAAGCTGGCTCATTCCGTACAATCTGGCTGCCCCCCCATGAGCCTGTCTCAACTTATATGGAAGAACAGAGGTGACAGAATGGAAAGTGAATCATCCCTAGAGAATGCTGCCACCAATGTTCGGTCTTGTCATGTTTTCTCTGTACAGCATCATTAGGTATAAGTACTGCTATGATGCTTTCTTAAGATAATGTATATTTGTTCCTAGTCTTCCTAGGAATAAGGACAAAGCATGATCAATAAAGGCACTATGATATGGTGTATTTATAATGGGATGGGACTGATCATGACACCAGTAATAGATAAAACCAATAAAATGTTGAGTTATATTTATTAGTGTTGTTCATTGAAATTACCCACTTAGCTGTGTAATGTGTAAACACACACATTAAACTTAAATTTGGATTGATGTTACTGAAAGGTTATTCGGCTATTAAAACAAAAAAAACATAATCAGGTTAACTCTACAGATTCTTAAATAAGAGAGCGGTTGCTAATCTTTTCTGAAGTTTATAAATAAAATGGATGGATTAATATTTCTCTTGACCAATAAACTACTTTCAAGGTGAGGAGCCATTTAACAGTTGTAAATGATTTGACAGGTTTTCCAATGCTTGCTTCTATTGTTTGCAAAAGTACAGGGGATCATTATAGTGTACGTTTAGTATATCACAGAGACACTATTCCGTATATTATGTCAATAGCTGGTGTGACATTTTTATTAAAAGCAAAAAACAAACTAGTGTCATCATTCCCCTTTACATTGCAAAAATTATGCTGTTAGATAAGACACACAAACACACAAGGCTTGTGCAATACGTAGGTCTAATGCAACTATGTTTACTGTAACCAGCATTGAAGAGAAGCATCAGATGCCAGTATCACAAAGTGCAATGAATGATGCAATGTTTGATGATATCATGACTCCTCTGGCTGATGGGAGTGGTGGTTACTAGGAGACAGTAGCTTCAGAGCCCGCCCAATGGGAGCCGCAGCCAACTGGGTGAAAGCATATTGAAGAGCTGATCAAGTGAAGTCACCATTTTAGGTCATGCTGGTAAAAGGGAGTACCAAGAATAGGCTGCATTCAACTCACGTCGATGTAGAAGCCCCATTGAGCGAGAGGCTAAATTGAATGGACCACTGATTGAAATCTACCTAGTACTGAATGTTGAGAGATCACTTGTAACAGAGGACTAACTATTTGAATGAACAGACAGTGGCTTATATATGGATTGTGACTTTAGGGAACATACATTATTATATAATATTAAGAGGGTAGTTTTCATTTAATCGGTTGGTCGGGATAAACGCCCCTGTGTGCACCGTCATTTCAAAGAGCTTGTGGGAAATGTGTTTTGTTGTTGCAACAATAAACCATTGCCTGCAAAGAGATACCCCTTGATAGTGCTGCTGACTATTATATTAGAATAACCCCTCAACCATTATAAAATGTCATGGTTTGTCAGGTTCATTAATAGGAACTGGCCAAAAAATATATGAAAATACCCACACATTTAATTCCATAGACTACTAGAAAACGAATACCTACACAGTTAACGTTTTACGGCGTTGGGCCATGTTCAGTCATTTGCTAAAGCTTTTTCAAACTGAGTAAATGTCAGGATTTAGCTAAATTGTGTTTATGCCATACTGATTGTGACCAATAACCAAGTAGTATAGTAGATCCAATAAAACCGGTGTGAGGGGTAGGTTACCCATACATTAGCCTCACCTATATAGAACGTATCTGGGGCTTCATCACCATTCAAAAGCTGGACTGTCTCTGGATCAAACCTCAGCCATAGTCCCACAGCCAACACCAATGATCCAGACAGCTGGAAGGAAAAAAGAAAAGTATACAAGATATCAGGCATTTACAAACACCCAATATTTAAAATAAATTGCCAAAATAAATGCATTAATGAGTCATCAGCACGCAGGCTGTATTCACTGACGCACCACATTAGAAATCAATAAACCCATATGGCACAAAATGTCATACTTTGGCACAAAATGTCATACTTGACACAAATGTACACATTATTATTAAAGCATTCATGTTGCATACTACACTACAGACTGACTATGGTGTGTGTGAAGATGTCCAACAGCATTAGTCCCCATGAAAGCTTTACCAGAACAGCCAATTTATCAAAAGCCAGCAATACAAGGTGGTGTCAGTCGTGACAGCATGTGACAATGTCACTTGTGCTGCATGGCTTTTTGTAGAGGACTGGGCGGCACTCAAAACAATTATGAAAGGTAAAAATGTATGTCAAAAAGGCTGTTCTCATGACAATGAACAGTCAATTTGAAATGAATTTACTTCACAACAACCTAAAGCTGTTTGTCCGCTAGCTCCTAATGGAATCCATGTAAGATCTAGTTTAACATTACATCATAAGAATTACTGGATGTAATAAATGAGTAAATGCTAACAAGTATGTTTTTAACCACTGGAAACACAAAGGTCAGTGTTCTGTTTGAACCTCAAATAGCAATACACTGTTTGCAAACTGATCTCTGTGTATACATCTAAAACCCAGACAGGACCACACAGGTTTTTTTAGCCACAAGCGGTGCCAGTCTCACATGCTCACAATATGTCCTAACCCAACTAAAACTCCCCACCATACAGTTTTGTCTTTTAATTGGACACAAAAGGCTGCAGTCTGAAAAAGTTACAACTCATGTGTGGACAACCCATTATCTTCTAATAATAATAATAATGCATTATATTTATATAGTGCTTTTCAGGGACCCAAAGACACTTTACAAGAATGAACAAGGAACCAAACAAACAACGTAAATAAATAAACAAAAGACAAAAGAGAATAGGATAGTGCCTAGCCAGGGAGAAGGCAAGGTGGCAGATAGCATTCTGTAACACAGTAGCTGTAATAGCCTTCCAATCATAATTACGATGTTTTGCATGGTTTAGTCAGACAGGTGTCAAAGTGGTCAAAAGTGTGCATAAACAGCTGAGTGCATTGATGGCTCCATATATTATTTGGGTAAAAGGTTGAATCGTGGGCAACCTAGATATTCTGAGAACTAGCATGGCATGTGTCCATAATTTATTCGAAAACAACAACAGGCAACTTTGTTGATGCCAAAATAGATTTCTTATGGAAAAAGCTTCCCAGACTTCCAAAAAAAATAACAATGACAAATTGTTCGAGGAAGGGAGATAGTTACAATGACGCACGACATTTTCCTATGTTGGAAATATAGCAACAAAGTGCAGTTGTGTTCAGGAGGCTAAGGGTATAGAAGTGTCTACTTTCTACAACAAAACTATAACATGCATGCTTCTGTAGCTGGTAAATTGTACCATTGCATGAACCCTTACATTAATAACTTAGATACACTTGTATGTGGATGTTTATTAACCCTTTGTTGACGCTGAACTGTTCATCTGATGTCAGTTCAGCAAAAAAAAGATTTTTGAATGTCACTCATAAAAAGTTTTATTATAATATTACTTTACTGAAGACATGTTACTCTAAAAACAACATAACACAGGTTGATTAGACATTAGTTGTGCTCGCGTGCATACCTTCCTTCGCGTCTGTCAGTGTCAAATAGTGTTTGAGAGAGAGCGTTGGGGAGAGGTTTGTTAAGAATTCCAGCCACCAAGTAGGCTACGATTATATGAGACAACTATATCCAACGTTGATAGCCATCCAATAATGAATGTCTAAATTGCACTGACCTAGAGGAAATGTTGCTTCATTTCTTTCTTGACAGACAAGGTCAAATGTATACAATTAATACAACCAGTATATAAGAGACACCTACTGCAAATACCATGAGCAATTTATAAGCAACCATGTTTTATTGACAGATCAATAAAGAAACAACACTCACCCAGAATATGAAGTTGAAAATGAATACCAGATATTTCACGCATTTCATCACACCTTGCACTTTACTCATTATTTCAAAATGTATTTGAACCAGTATCTAACCGAAGAAATTAAAGAATGAAAGAAACAATGAGACTACTTCGGTTTCGGTTAGAAATGATTGGACTTGGTCTTTGGACATCAAGAACACACCCGGCGCGGCCTCAAACGATAAAATTGGTGAGGCTGAGCGTTTGGAACCTCCCATTTCAGTCATTGGTTTGTGGGTGGTATTGAGGTTAATCAAATAAATAATCGAAAATACAGCACCCCAATAAAGTTACGAAAAGATCGTAGCCAATCAACGTGTCATAACAACTTGTTGACATATTAAATCTCTTTTATTATATCGTTTTTGTTTCTTCTTACCTGTACAAACCGTTAGTAAACCGATTACGTTCAATTTGTTGGTGTACGCTTCTGTAGGTGAAATGTTTATTATAAGCTTATTTAATGACCAGAGCTGGGTCAACGAAAAGGGAGACGGGCAAAACGTGCGATGAAACAGAAGTTTAATTGTTAAACAGGCTATTGTTCTGGCCACAGCCCACTCCAATGCATTCTCGACACTCAAGGAAGAGGGTTAGTAGGCTCCTAAGCTTGAGCACAAACAGGAACAAAACCAACAAGAAGGAAGCTGCAGGTAGCCCCTATTTATCCACTTAACACCCTGCAAGAATAACAACCGTACAGAGGCAATACTCTAACACACACACCAGCTATAACTAACACCCCACCCCAATAGAACCCCCTACCAGGTTGTTACATAGCCTTTCCTTTCAAATCCCTTGTCCCTAGGTTTACACAAAAATTCCTTAAAAAGACTTGGAGGTCGTGTCTGTTTCCAGGCTCTTCTTGTGACCCTCCCTGGTGAACCCCTTGAACCTTCATCTGCTCCAGTGTAACTTCCAACGCCCTGAAAGGGGGTGGTCCCTTTCCAGATTAGTCTTCCTCAGGCTCCGGTTGTGTTAGTCTCAGTGTCAGACTGTCCCTGTTCATGTGAGCTTCCAGCAGCAACCTCCCCCCGTTCCCCAAAGTTTCCCCACCTCTGTAGGGTGCCAAACGGCCCAATGTACCTTACTGTTCTCTGGGGGAGCCTCCATGCGGTACTTTACCTCCCCCACCCTCTCTAGCACCCTACAGGGCCCCACCCAGGCACTGTCCAGCTTTGAACACCGGCCCTTCTTACGTGTGGGGTTGTGTAGCCAAACGCATTCTCCCACTCCAAACTGCCTCCCTCTTGCAAGCGTTTCATAATAGCGTTTTTGTTGTAGCCTCGCGTTCTCCAGCCGCTCTCTCACAAAGGTGTGAGCCAGTTCCAAACGATCCTGCAGACAGTGCACATAATCCAGGCCGGACAAAATCACGCCAATGTCGTCGGTGGCAAAATGACAGCTCAGCTGGGGTTCGCATCTCTCGACCCAACATGAGTAGTGCCAGAGAGCACGCCGTGGATTCTTGAATAGCAGACCTATATTCTGTTCAATAATCCAGGATAAAGGGTAAGTGGGTATTGTAGAAGTCAGAGGACCTCTCCGAGTTCCTATCAGAGAATGTTCACACATTAAAAGTCTTACAAAAAAGCGATTGTCTTTATTAATACAGATATATATACCCGGAGATCAGATTTCACCCTCTAGTTAGAGCAAAATGAAAAGATCTGAGGTCCGAACGCAGCGGACCTTGTTTATATGGAAAGTTTCCCCCCTCCCTGTCTCTTACAGAAGATCTCACTAAACATGACTCATGAAGACCTCACTAAACATGAATCAGGTGTATGTGTGTTCTGTTGTGTGGCTCTCGTTGTCTAGGAGTGAGCCATCTGGCGACCTTGAGTGCGATGTTTTGGCT
>JACXGK010004141.1:8529-40218 GCA_016801125.1 Novumbra hubbsi | reverse complement strand
GGTGATACTTCCATCCTGAGTGGGGGCTATTGGGGCACCTGGATAAACACAGGATAGGGGGAGAACAGATTGGGGTCAGGAAGGGAACATTGTTTTGACACACCCCTGGACTGGGATATACCAAATGCATATGCAAATAACCTGAGTGTATAAGAATGTATGTAACTTTGGAATTGGGAGAGATGCTTCCCTGTCACTCAGGGTGATAGGGAACCAGACTCTCCTTGCAAGTAAATCTTTAATAAACTGTTAATTGTGCTAAAGACATTTTCTTTCTTACCATCCTAAATTACAATCCTAGACATAGTAAATTGCCATAATACCGGGCAGACGCGTTTCCCTGTAGAGCTGGACACGAGGGACTAGCGGGCACCTGTTTGCCGCAATACAGGCACAGCCCCTCGGCTGAGCGACGCGCCCTCTCAGCCCTGGAGAGACGTGCACGCCCCCGCTGCATAGGTTCTGGCTCGGTGTCATGCTCTCGTGTGCGCGCCAGGTCCTGGAGAGCAGAGCAAGGACTTGTCTTAGGTGTTGAGGCCAGTTCATCCTTGAGGCTTTCCGAGAGACCGTTAAGCAAAACCCTTAAGGAGCTCTTCCGTGAAAGCCACGTAGGAGGAGCAGAGGGGGCTTTCAACGCCCATGAGAGGGCTCTACCCGAGAGGGCGCTGACCAGATATGCGATATTCGCCTTATCTGAAGGGTAAGTGAAAGGTTGCTGCTCAAATAGCAATGAACATTGCAGCAAAAAAGGGACGAACCCAACCCGACTCACCAGCAAAACGCTCAGGCGGAGCGACGTGCGGTTCCCTGTGAACCGACAGAGTGGAAGAAGGGGATGGGTAAGTATCGTTGCCCGAGTCGGTCTGTCTTAGGATGTTTGCTCTGTCCTGGTGTCGGTCACTCCGTAGGGTCACCACCAATTCAGTGAGCGTTTCCGAAATGTTTTGAAGGAGTGCCTCATGGCGTTGGATAGCAGCACCCTGTAGATGAAGGGCATGGTGGATGGGTTCAGCTGGGTCCATAGTGGCCAGTACAATCTGTAAGGGACGTGGCTGGAGCTCCAATTAGGTGAGGGGAAAAAGCTCAGGGCTCGGATGAAACGAGCTAGAGGGGTGCTCGAATGAGATGAGCGGAGATGAAATATAAAAAAATGCTTGTGAGCGCAAATAACTGCGAAACGCAGGAGCCAAAAAACGATAAATATATACACATTTCAGGCTTTTATTAATAGAGAACATACATTGGGTTAGACAGAGGAAATACTGGGATGCAATAGCATTGGGATGGATTTGATATTTGAACCAATGCCGCAGCGGTGTTGTTTACTAGAGGCAGCAGCCTAAACCACTTGACCACCCAAGGCCACGTATTTATAATTATAATCCCCCTTTTCTTTTTCTTTTTAGAAATATTTTGATAAAGAGTGCATCCAGAAAGTGCTTCACTTTTTACTCATTTTGTTATGTTACAGCCTTATTCCAAAATCGATTCAATTAATTTTTTTATTGAAACTTCTGCACACAATACCGCATAATGACAAAGTGATCTCATACTGGTCACTGGAAGTTCAACATGGCACCTCATGGCATTGAACTCTCTAAGGATCTGAAGAAAAGTATTGTTGCTCAACATGAAGATGACCTAGGCTATAAGAAGATTGCCAAGACCCTGAAACTGAGCTCCATGGTGCCGGCACTGGGGAGCTACAGTTCATTGAGGGAACCATGAATGCCAACTTGTACTGTGGCATACTGAAGCAGAGCATGATCGCCTCCCTTTGAAGACTGGGCCGCAGGGCAGTATTCCAACATGATAACGACCCAAAACACACCTCCAAGATGACCACTGCCTTGCTAAAGAAGCTGAGGGTAAAGGTGATGGACTGGCCAAGCATGTCTCCAGACCTAAACCCTATTGAGCATCTGTGGGGCATCCTCAAACGGAAAGTGGAGGAGCGCAAAGTCTCTAACATCCACCAGCTCTGTGATGTCGTCATGGAGGTGTGGAAGAGGACTCCAGTGGCAACCTGTGAAGCTCTGGTGAACTCCATGTCCTAGAGGGTTCAGGCAGTGTTGGAAAATAATTGTGGCCACACAAATATTGACACTTTGGGCCTAATTCTGACATTTTCACTTTTGTTGCCAGCGGTGTAGACATTAATGGCTGTGTGTTTAGTCATTGTGAGGGAACAGCAAATGTACACTGTTATACAAGCTGTATAACTCACTACTTTACATTGTAGCAAAGTGTCATGTCTTCAGTGTTGTCACATGAAAAGATATAATCAAATATTTACAAAAATGTGAGGGGTGTACTCACTTTGGTGTGATACTGTATGTCTGATATGTGCAAAAACACACACCTTGATAGGCGCACAAGCGCGATTAGACTTATGAGCGAGATGCTGAAATAGTGTGGCATGTGTAAGTCCAGAGTGGTACCAGGGGAACCAAAAAACTGTGACAAAAAGGAAACCCCGGCCCGGACTAGGCCTGGGCCGTGACAATGCACTGTATAACCACCACGGTATCATCATCAGTGTGGTATCAGCAGTTGACCAGATACCTTCAAATGGATTTTTCCTTAAGTGATAGACTTTTTTTGACGAGTGGGAAATGTATTCATTCACCCCCTGAGGTGAGTTAAACGTGGAGTGGTGAGTTCCAGAGGAATCATGACTTCCACACCCACCCCACAGTAAAGAACATTAACGAATACTCTGTTCCCCCAAATGGTTCTCCACTGACAGGCCGATGTCTGAGGAGGGACCGGGCTCTGTGGCCAGGTGTACACTGATGGGGTTTCTTGCACTGATCATCAGAAGCCCTTGTCTTTTTTTGGTCGTGTTCGATAAATGTTATTTGGCCGTTGATCATTAGTTCACATGCTTCTCAGACTTTTGACCTTGTTATTCAAAGGGTAGAGCACAGATTGGTGCAAATGTGTTGCGCGCTACACGCCTCACCATTGAATCTGGACCTTCAAGCTGGTTCCACATGTTTCCTCTTCCCCTCTCGTCATGTAAAAAAGAAAACAGCAGGCTCAAAACCTTGCTGGGTAAGATTTGAATATCACAGGCGTATACTGCGCTCTAACAAAGAAGCGATCTCCCCTTTATGTAATCTATGTCGCACACTGTGTTTTTTGTTTTGACATCTCAATTATTGTCCACATGTTGAATGGAAGGAAAACTTTAATTCCTTTGGATGCTATGCCATGGTGCCATCCCTGAATATATTAAACCTGTAAACATGCCATGGTGCAATCCCTGAATATATTAAACCTGTAGACATGCCATGGTGCCCTTCCTACATGTATAAAACCTTTAAACATGTCATGCTGTCATCCCTGAATATATTAAACCTGTAAACATGCCATGGTGTCATCCCTGAATATATTAAACCTGTGAACATGATATGGTGCCATCCCTGAATATATTAAACCTGTAAACATGCCATGGTGCCATCCCTGAATATATTTAACCTGTAAACATGCCATGGTGTCATCTCTGAATATATTAAACCTGTAAACATGCCATGGTGTCATCCCTGAATATATTAAACCTGTAAACATGATATGGTGCTATCCCTGAATATATTAAACCTCTAAACATGCCATGGTGCTATCCCTGAATATATTAAACCTCTAAACATGCCATGGTGCCCTGTCCGCGTAGCCCCCCGGCGTTCGACGTCGCCAGCCTTCTAGAAACCATCGTTCATGTTTGTCTTGTTCCCCATGTCCTGTGAACGCATCCCTCCCTGATTCCTTACAGCTGGCCCTTGTTACCTGTGTATATAATCCCTCATGTGTCTTGTCTCTGCGTTCGTTGTTGTCATATGTGTCGAGAGTAAGCACTTCCGTGCTGTGTAGCGATTGAGCTACACCACCACTGTTATTCCTTTTGTGATTAAGAACGGAAGTTGTATTAAAACACTTGCCGTGTCTTCAATAGGGACAATAAACCCTATCTACAAAACTGCCTACCTGCATTTTGGTCCACTCCTTCCAACACTCGTCACACCATCCAGGAATATATTAAACCTCTCAACATGCCATGGTGCTATCCCTGAATATATTAAACCTCTAAACATGCCATGGTGCCATCCATGAATATATTAAACCTCTAAATATGCCATGGTGCCATCGCTGAATATATTAAACCTCTAAACATGCCATGGTGCCATCGCTGAATATATTAAACCTGTAAACATGACATGGTGCCATCCCTGAATATATTAAACCGGTAAACATGCCATGGTGCCATCCCTGAATTTATTAACCTGTGAGAATACGAAGGGGAAATTGAAAGATTTATGGTTTAAGACGAGTTGATGGTTTTTAAATGAACATGTTTATTAGCATATAGAGGCAATATATTCAGTGGCCCATAAATGTTATCTACAAAAGGCAACGGGGCAGAAAACGTATTGCTAGGTCATGAAAAAATCACAACATTTACCCTACAGGAGGAATATATGGTAGAAATGCTACACCTTGGGGGAAAATAATTATAAGCAGGGCTGACCCAGATGTAACTCATTCCCACAGGCCTCTGGTTAGAAGTAACGCTCCAGGAAATACAGTGTCATTTGGACAGAAAGTGTTATGTGTGGAGTGCTTTTTTATACCATGGATCATTCGCTTCTGATGAGCAAAGGCTGATTTGAACCGGGTGCAATCCCACACACACGAACACAACAGAGAGAGACACACTCACGTATGCACCACACACACAACACAAATACCCCCCCCCCCCCAAACACACGTAAGGTAACATACACTTGTTTCCATGTGTTTGACTGGTTTTATGGACTACTATGCATAACCAACCCCAACGTTTATTGGAGCACCAATAACAGCCTACGAAATATTCCCAACCATGCCTCCAGTGAGCTGCTCCATCTACATCACAAGCTATTTAGAGCTATGCGCTCCCTCTGGCCAGTTTATTACCATATATGGGCAGTATGTGTGGAGCTTTCTGTGATAAATAGTCGACATCCTAAACGAACAGCTTCAGGCTGGATTGGTTTTAAATACGTTCATCTTCATAATGAGCACGATTAGCATGGGGTCTGAAATTGCGTAGCCTACCAATTTAGTGGAGCGTAGAGCTGGGACGTCCTACGTGATTGCTGTGGGGTGTAATTGTCAAGAAAAGCGAATGATGTACGAGGAAAACCAGAGAAAGCTGTTGTGGCTCTGCTGACGTCAGAAGCTCCTCATGGTTCCAGCGTGGCACCCCAAAATACATTTCTAACACATAATGCTTAAACCCAAAAGGAACTAAAACTGGATTCTGATCTATAAATAGATAGCATAAATAGATCTAGATCTTTTTTTCTCATACACATATACACACACACGCAAACCTCATAACACACAAACCTAATAAGCAACATGGCTTGAAAATACATTATATTGGGATTATAGTGTGAACACTGGAGCAAATATGGGGTAAGCACTTGAGAAAATATAGTGTGAACACTGACGCAGAGCAGAAGATGATATTAAATGAACCCTGGTTCTCACACTAATAAGTTGCTGGCAGAGGGATGATGGTCTGGTATAAATGCTGGAATGTTAATTAAGTTGTCATTGATCGTGTTTAACACTTCTACCCGGTGTTGAGTTTGATCTAAAAACAACTGCATCATTCTAGAATCAAAGAGGAGAATCTTACGGTTGCACATCTCAAAGAGATGTCTCACCTGAGACAGGCCTTCATACTCTGGGCCTTCATACCCTAGAGAGAGCACACAGACATTCAAGTTCACACACATACATACTTGAACTTTTAAATGAGTTGACAACGCAGGGGTCTTATGGGCCAAATTATTGTCTGGAATAACTACAATGCATATGCATGTGTTCAGCATGATTCTAAATGTTGCCATGTTAGCAGCCTCTTAGTGCTAGAAGGAGAGGAAACAATATAATTTCAGGTGAATGGAGGGTTGACTCAGTGAAACCAGGTTGCCTCGAAAGAAAGGAGCAAAGTGACCGAATTTCCTCCAAACGAAGACTAACGCTACGATGCCACGGTGTTCAGGAGAGCTTCACATTGTGACAGCATGAGGCGCACCTGTGCACACGCTCAGATGACCATATGTGAGTGGAGTATCGGCGGTGTTGCTCAGGTGACCAAATGTGAGAATTGGCGGTGTTGCTCAGGTGACCATATGTGAGTGGAGTATCGGCGGTGTTGCTCAGGTGACCATATGTGAGTATCGGCGGTGTTGCTCAGGTGACCATATGTGAGTGGAGTATCGGCGGTGTTGCTCAGGTGACCATATGTGAGTATCGGCGGTGTTGCTCAGGTGACCAAATGTGAGGGGAGTATTGGCAGAGTTGCTCGTGGCGAAGCCTTTTAGCTTTGTCTGCCGTTACGATCATTGTCAAATGACGAATCACCAATGCAATGGGAGGGAATTGTAGCCCGGTCTATTTATACTCAGCGCTGCTCAATTTCTGTCAAGGTCAACCATTGGTTTTTATCACTTGAGTGACAGGCGGCTGGCATGAAAGCAAGATGTTACTATCAAAAAGTGCTGCGTTGTGTTGTGGGTAATTCTGGATCAAGAAGTGAGCTCTTTCATGGAATAAATGGGAGTCAGCTGTGCATTAGCTCAAACTCAGAACCATAGCATGTGAGCTATGTGATTGAGAAACAGAACCCTGAAAGAAAATAACAGTCTAGATACCAGATATCAAACTTTTTTTGTAATATACAGAAAACATTCATTGACCAATGTGATTTCCGATACTAATTAGGCAATGCATGATCTTTTAGAAGTTGTTTTTGGAAAGCAGATTAATTAAACATGTTTTTGAGGCTGTGCATTTGAAATCAGTGAACCTGTGCGTATTCGATTATTCATGAAGTAAATTGATACAGCTTTAGGCTACTGAATATGTTCCTTTTGCCGGAGGGACTCGTACCCATAAAAGTGTGCAAGGAGCCAGTGAAGCTTCACGAACACATCCATAGTCACACACACACACACTGGTTTGATCACATCCTGTCCCCTCAGCGGCTGTCTGGGACTAAGACAAACCTCCCCTCCTAGCCGAGCGCCCAGGCCTAAGGGCACGCTTGGCTAGGACCCGGGAGTTTTTGATTGCGTATGAAAACGGTCGTGATTAAATAATGGACCTCGAGGGTTACAGCCAGGTGGTGCTATCAGTCTGTTTATGATGGATTTATGACAGAAACCCAGGGGACATATTGGAGAGTGTCCAGCCGCGGTGCCTGCAGCGCTGAGCACAGGAGCCCAGGGCACTGTCTCAGCCCCAGACATGTCTGCAGCTACCCAGCTCGGTAACAAAACAAACACCCCGCAGGCCTCAGGCCCAATCCTAATCCTGGGCAGCCTACCGCACTACGTCCGCAGTCGAGTGCCCAACGCGCCCCGGTGAGAAGCGGTGGACCACTCGGAACCAGGGGACGATCGACAAAAGGTGTGCCACGTATCATTCGAACAACGGGAGAGGAGGGAATCATGCAAATATCATCGGCACATAATACGCCGCCACTGTTTTCTAAGATTATATTTTCATTAGTAACACGTCTTTAAAATTTAATCACCAAGGAGGGGGTTTGGGTGGGTGTGGAGGGTGTTGTGGGTGGATAGGTTTGGGTTCTTTTCTGCATTTCTAAACAATTAAATGCCATTTGAGAACAGCATGAACAGGAAAGTTCGACCCCCTTATTACCATGGCTGTATGAACGTCTTTCAACTACAAAGTTGATTTATTGTACAGACACGTCTACTTCTGGCTTTACAATTGGCCACCTGACATTCATCGCCCCAGGAATAAATATGATAATTAAATTAGGTCTACAGAGGGATTTGTTAGCAGATTAAAAAATAAGTATTTTAAGAAAACAAAAGAAATCTGCAAACATTGGCTTTGATGTATTTGTACGGCTTGAGACAAACAAACCCAATCACTGCCTTGCAATTATCGATGAAACATTTCAAAGTGAACATTAATCCATCTTAAAATGTCCCTAGTTGCTCTTTATCTTTTTTTATGCCTATTTAGATTGAGAACCTGTAATGTTATTGACAGCGATTTACAAATAGTCTTATATCAGGCCTACTTTTAAATGACTGTCACGCCCTGATGGGGTTCACTTGTTCCCTTGTCTCCGCCCCCCCCCCCACCAGGTGTTGTCTAGTTCCAATTACCCTCAGTGTATTTAGTCCCTGTGTCCCCAGCTGGCAGTGCCAGATCGTCTTGTCCAGTACAGCGAATCCAGCGTTTCATAGTCCTTGTTTCCTAGCCCCAGCCCTGTACCTTGCTTGTCTCTTGAGTTCCCGTTACCGACCTTCGCCTGCCCACCGACCACGTCTCTGCCCATCGTCTGATACACACCCACCAGCCCCGTTGCCGACCCACGCCTGTATTTGACCACGAACATTCTGTGTGCTCACGCATCGCACTTACCTGGATCCTGTCTGCCTTTGGGTCCTACCGGCATAATCCTGATAATGACGTCTATGTTTGAGGATTATTTTGTTTCTGACAACTTTTGAGAGATATTTGGTCTACTATCTTGACAGAAGTATAAAAGCAGAATTTGGGGTTTTCTCATTCACAGTTCACGTTAAGCGACAATTTATTACCCTCTAGGCACCAGAAACTTACCACAGATGTAAGAAATATTCCATCAACTAACCTAGACATTTTAGTCAATTCTATGCTTCCTACTTTGTGGGAACAGATTGTGGAAGGCCCTTTTCTGTTCCAGCATGACTGTGCCGCAGTGCACAAAGCAAGGTCTATAAAGGCATGGTTGGATGATTTTGGTGTGGAAGAACTTGACTGGCCTGCACAGAGCCCCGACCTCAACCTTATCGAACACCTTTGGGATGAACTAGAATGGAGATTGTGAGCCAGGCCCTCTCGTCCAACATCAGTGTCTAACCTCACCAATGCTCTTTTGGAAGAATGGGCAGAAATTCCAACAGGCACTCTCCAAAATCTTGTAGAAAGCCTTCCCAGAAGAGTGGGAGCTGGTATAGCTGCAAAGGGGATATTAATGCTTATGGATTTATAATGGGATGTCATACAAGCTTCTGTCGGTGTATTGTGTTGGTATCCCACAATTTTTGTCCATATAGTGTAAATGTCACGCCCTAATGTGTTTCACCTGTTCTCTTGTCTCCACCCCCTCCCACCAGGTGTTGTCTATTTCCCATTACTGTATGTGTATTTAGTCCCTGTGTCCCCAGCTGGCAGTGCCAGATCGTCTTGTCCAGTACAGCGTATCCAGCGTTTCATAGTCCTTGTTTCCTAGCCCCAGCCCAGTACCTTGCTTGTCTCTTGAGTTCCCGTTACCTTCGCCTGCCCACCGACCACGTCTCTGCCCATCGTCTGACACACACCCGCTAGCCCCGTTACCGACCTTCGCCTGCCCACCGACCACGTCTCTGCCCATCGTCTGATACGCACCCACCTGCCCCGTTGCCGACCCACGCCTGTATTTGACCACGAACATTCTGTGCACACACAACGCACTTACCTGGATCCTGTCTGCCTTTGGGTCCTACCGTCATAATCCTGATAGTAAATACAGGCTTTTATCACTCTCAAACAAGATTTTGTATATGACAATACATTTATTTAGCAGTTAATGCAAAGGAAAAACATCATAAAAACTCTGATTTAAACATACAACAACAAATACATATGACGGTTCATCAATACATTAAAGTCAAAGTGCGTTTATCCCTTCTCATTGCCTGCAATGTATTGATGACGTTTGAGACATGCTGAGGACATTACTTCACATTCTCTCTCTGAACATTCTGCCTTATCATTCCCTTTATTTGATAATATTTTATATTGTGTTTTAGGCTGTAAACAATTGCTCCTTCCTTATCCTTTCAGATTTGTCTCTAGTTTTGCATTTTACTAGTGTCCTTGTGACTATTGGTAGCATGAGGAGGTACCTGCAGCCCATTCAGGTTGCACAGGTAGTCCAACTCCACTAGGTGGCACATCTATACGTGCCATCGCAAGAAGGTTTGCTGTGTCCCCCAGTACAGTCTCAAGAGCATGGAGGAGATACCAGGAGACGGGCCGTTACACAAGGGGAGCTAGACAGGGCCGTGGAAGGGCATCAACCCAGCAGCACGATTGGTATCTTCTCCTTTGTGCGAGGAGGAACAGGAGGAGCACAGCCAGTGCCCTACGAAGATGTCAGCGGGCTACTGGTGTGCATGTTTCTGATCAAACGGTCAGAAACCGACTCCATGAGGGTCTAGCGTCCTCTAGAGGTGCCTTGATTGGCATTCACCAGAGAACACCAGAATTGGAAGGTCCGCCATTGGCGCCCCGTTCTCTTCGCAGATGAGAGCAGCTTTACACTGAGCACATGTGACAGATATGAAAGAGTCTGGAGATACTGTGGTAAACATTATACTGCCTGAAACATCATCCAGCATGAATGTTTAGTGGTCAGTGATGGTTTTGGGAGATATATCCTTGGAGGGTCGCACAGACCATCACGTGGTAGCCAACAGTACCCTGACTGTTTTATGGTACTGGAATGAAATCCTCAGACCCATCAACAGAACTTACGCTGGTGCAGTGGGCCCTGGGTCCCTCTTGCAGCAGGTCAATGTGGGCATGGTGTGTGGAACCTCTGGGACGTTATGTATCGGTGCATCCGACGCCGCCAAGTTGCGCCACAGACTGTCCAGGAGCTCACGGATGCCCTGGTCTAGGTCTGGGAGGAGATCCCCTAGGAGACCATTTGCCGTCTCATCAGGATTATGCCCCGGCTATACACTCTACTGAGTCACATTATGAGTTGCCGTGAGGATTTTCACATAGGTTGGAACAGCCTGTGATTTCAATTGTTTACTGTAACATTTTTGGTGTTTGAATCCAGGTTTTGGTTTTGGTTTCCGTTGATTGTTTTTACATCATTTTGTTCTCAGCGATTCACACAATGTACAGTAAATATTTTGATCTTTAACATATTTCCTTCATTGAGACCCGATGTGTGATTTAAGTGTTCCCTTATTTTTTTGGAGCAGTTTATATATCAATCTATCAAGTTGCCAGTGATGGTTTGTGGCATGGCCGTCAGTGGAGTCTTAACTAAGGCTTTTCCTCGGGAGCGGGAGACATATTACTGTAAAGTCTTCTCCAATTTCAATGTACTGTGGGATCCTCTTACTGCTTAGAGGTAATGAGAGGGAATCAGTGAACTGGTGAAGCTTGAAGGACCAAACTCCGATGATACAGCAAACTGGCCTTTGTCCAGAGTCAGAACCATCACATACACACACCTGGCTAACCCATCACCGCCTTTCTATCCAGGCATTCTAGCCCATCACTGCAGGCAGGGAAACCAATTAGGTCTCTGAAAGTCAGCTCAAACCTGGACCAAAGTGCTTCCCCTCACCCACTCAAATAGCCCCTGTACAGCAACAATAGGAGCAAGTGTTAACTTTGACCACAGTCAACAAAGGCCAGAGACTGAGTATACAGGATATTTTACAGTTTATCCTGAAATATAATGATCTTTAAGTATTTGGATATTTTCTCTCATGATTTCCATGAGTTTAACAAGGCTGTGCTATTTCACTGAAAAATAGTATATTACACTACTTTTGCGATTGTAAGTAAAACATTTTTGATTTACTCTTTTATACAATCAGTATTTCAGTGTTTAGTAGTCTCTAGTGAATAATCAATTATTTCTGTCTGCTTTTTCTTTTGTTTGTAATGCGATTGTAACTGTTGAATGGATAGCATAATGAAGTGATCAGAGCCAACCCTCTAGAAAAGTGAATTACAGCACCAATCAATAATTCCCTCTTTGCCTCCTTTTATTGCCGGCAAGCCATTAATTACAACCCATGTACAGTATACCTCCATGCACTTGACTACGCTGATGGGAAATTCCGAGCCTTTAATGAGAAAGAGAGGGAGTTAATTTTTGCCAATATAGTTTTTACTGTCATTGACTTGACGGGGAGATGGAGAGGCTGAGAAGCCGTCCAAACAGGGAGAGGGATGTTACTCAAAAAGCCTAGAAAATAATAAATGATATCTGATGGAATGCTTTGTGCCGTGATAAAGGGATCATCGTTTGGGCGTTTTATGGTTTTTTTTGGTCAGTGGTGATGGACAGGTGTGTCACCTCCTGAGGGGGCTTTGTTTTCTTGGAGGACAGTCTATCTCTTGCCTCTAATCCGCAGGCCGCTGGGAATGAAATTACTTTTGTTATGGAATGAGGGAGCGCGAGCGGTCCGTTCTGTAGCTATGCTTTCCTGGGCGTCTTTAAAGGTTAGGGTACAGATTGGGACTGCATTGTATCGTCAACAAGGAAAACGAAGAGTGAGAGGAAGGAAATGGTCATCCTAAGAAGAAGGGGTAGACGACATTGACCGAAAGCACACACACCACACACACCACACACTTAGTTAGGGAATCAAACGCTTCAAGTCACGTGTCTGCTTGGGAAAAACAAAGACCAGATAAATTAGAGAAGGGGGATATAGAAAAGCTTGTGAATCCTTCCATGGCGAGGAGATGGTAGCTGCATCAGAGAGCCAGTTAGTGAGTGAGCTACATGGACCATCTGCCTCCTGAAATCCTAGAGGCCTCAGGAGAACAAAGGGACTAGAAAATAAAGAAGCTCCATCATTTCACCTTGAGTGCGTTTTCTTATCACAGGTCCCTCTTCCCTTCCTCCTCTCCCCCCTCTGTCCCCTCCCATCTCCCCCGCTCTACATCTCTCCAACAGTCTCATTTTTTTCTCTCTCCCCCTTCTCTCTCGTTCTGTTACTCAACTCCATCCCTTTCTCTCCGTGAGCCGTGCTGGTCGCCTGTCACTGGGGAACAGGAGTGTATGTGTGTACGTGTGTGTGTGTGTGTGGGGGGGAGTTTCGGGGACAGTGTGGTCTGTCAGTGTGAGTGGTGCCCACTGGAGCCTGACTGTCTGATTGTCAAAGCCTGTAGAAAAACAAGGCCCTCACTGGGAAAACATGGCCATTCCTCAGCACCAACCCCTATTCAGGCAGCCTGGGCTGTGCTGTGTTCTACATCTACACACGGTTACAATGAGAGCATCTATTGGGCGAACCAGAAAAAGGACAGAGCGAACCAACTGCTCAGACAAGGACACAGAAGAGGAAGGATCGGAATGAATGTAAGAAGGCGTACAGGGTCTCTTTTGAACCAACAAATGGATGAACAGTGCTGATGTTTTGAGCGATGATGCTTGCAATAAACTAGCCTTTATTTCAACAATGGATGAAGACACCCTGACAAACCTACATACACAGCTAAACAGAAATCATTACAACTTTATTGTACATACGTACGTACTTAGGGAAATTAGGGAAAAATAGAGGAAACAATTTTAGCAGGAGGCAGTTTCTTGGACCGCGGGAGCAGCATACAACACTGGTAGTTTGTCTTGAAGCGTATGTTTTTTATTTAAGACTAATGTAAAAACTCAGGAACGTTTATTTTATTGAGCCATTTTAGATCAGACTGAAAGTGCTTGTACTGTTACCCAGCCTAAAATTACACAGAACAAAGAGAGCAACCAAACATAGTAGCACAGTGGCTAGGAAAATCTCCATAGTAAGGTTAGAACCTTTAAAAAACCTAAAGATGAACGGGATTCTGAGGTGCCGCTATTCCTCCTCTGGCTATGCAGGGAGGAGTATATGACCTAAGGCCACACTGGTCCTCATCCTGAGATAGCCAACAGCTACAACTGCCAGAATATGAAAGCACATCTTATTACTTGAATGGTCAGGGTTTTACAGATGATATCATGTTGATGGTATTTATCGGATCCTCAGTGTGATAAAACCCTGCATTTCCCAATCCTCACGCAATTCAAAACATGATTGGCGGATTGGGAAGAACACAACGGACACTGAATAACCACGGACCATTTCTTTGTCAGTGGGCAAACGTACAAAATCAGCAGGGGATGAATACATTTTTCCTCCACTGTATTTGTAACTAAACGTGAAGACTTTACGTGCAATTTCAGGGGTGAGACCATAGACCCCAGAGTCGGACTGACACTGGCTAATGAGCAGACACATGGGCATTGCCTGTAAAGTACAGCCCTATGGGGACTAAAACAACTGTTTTTCTCCACACGCAGGAGAAAAAACAAGCTCAGACACACAGCACCACTATACTTCGCTGTAACAATACATCTTGGAATTAATTAGGCATTCAATTCATTACTTATGACAGATGGGACACGTTTACCATAGAAGTATGTCACACGGCAGATGAGACCAGGTCCGAAAACTGCCGAGAAGAAAATGGAACAAAAGAAGTGGAAAGAAAACAGGCCCTGACAGAAGACAAGTAAACAGACGAAATGAAAAGGAAAAGGATGAGAAGCAATGATGACACATTTATTCAAGAAAAGACAAGGATCCATCCACTCTTCTCCTGAAATGAATGGCTGAAGGAGTACCCAGGGACTGCGTGCCAAATGGAAGCCGCTTCCCTATGCAGTGCACTAGGGAGATGGGCACCATTTAGATAGATGGACGTTTCCTACGGCAATCACAGCTTGGGCTCCGTTATCAACTGAATGCATCTCGTCTCCAAGTTGATTATGCAGATTACCCTGTGTTAGGAGTTGGGTCTCCATCTCAGAAATAAATTCCAACATAATTCTCCATCACATTTAATCTGCAGCTAATCCATCCGACGCCTTTTAAAGAGTAATGTTATTAGCGCAATCGAGCGTTCAATAGATCTTTGGTTGCTTGCGTGCATGTCAGCCTCTCCTGGTTCAGAGTGGAGGAGAGATTCACTGCATCACTGCTGATCTTTGTTCTGGGTGTAGACATGTTGAGGGATTCGAGCTCTCTTCTGAGGCTGTTGGTACTGTACGTAGTTAGGGAAACCTCAGCACCACACATGGCACGCAACCTGAGTTCTTTTTGCAAACCCTAGCTACAGCCCAAAGGCTGGGAGTGCACAGTCGAAATTGAGCACTGTCCACATGGAACTCTCTGTCAACCCAGGTAACTCGAGCTAGCAATAAAAGCAGATTTGAAAAACCTTATTGCACAAGAGACACAGACATTATTATGCATTATGTACTTTACTGTGCATTGTGAATTTTACTGTTGTGTTTATATGGGCCCATTGGGCTATATTCTGTTTTACTATATGTACTGGACCTGGCTGTATTTTGTTTTACAATATGTACTGGACCTGGCTGTATTTTGTTTTACTATATGTACTGGACCTGGCTGTATTTTGTTTTACTATATGTACTGGACCTGGCTGTATTTTGTTTTACAACATGTACTGGACCTGGCTGTATTTTGATTTACTATATGTACTGGACCTGGCTGTATTTTGTTTTCAGATTGGAGTGTCATCTGAATAATCAGAACATATATATACATTATATATATATATATATATATATTTATATAAAACAATTAAAAGCATTGATCAAATGGAAAAAGAGCTACTGTGGGACTACTTCTTCTTTCTTACTTACTTTCTTTTTTTTTACCTTAATTTATGCTGGGAAAATAACTGAGACCAGGCTCTGTCTCACATCTTATTCCTGTATTATCACAATAAAATATATGAAAATTTGGTAGCTCATTTAAAAATACAAATGAAATTCATCAAACATTTAAATTACCACACAGGCATTAAAATGTTCAGGTCATTCAGAATGTCTTTCCGTGTGTGTGGGGCATAGTATTCAAAAGCCCTTTAACCCAATTATGAATATGCCTGTACTGTCTCCAAGGATATTTCTGTATGACAACTGAAGGAACCGCAAAAAGCCATTGTATGTTTATTTACATATTAAATGATTGTTCACTACTTTTTATAGCCATTTATAATTATGTACCCTGTATAAAGCATGGTCATGTACTTTTATCAGGAGGTTATGCCTGACTACAGCACTTAAGTCATGTCTTAATCATCCTATCCTGACCCATGAGTAGATCACTTTTACAATTTGGTGCAAGGAAGCAAAGATTGGAATGTGTCTCTAGTTGATAAGAGGGTCTATTCTGCTGCACTAGTCATGTACTCCTTAGATTAGTTATCTAACCCCTACAATTTTTGTTTTAGAAAGTAAACCATAGTGGGGTTTGGCAAAGCTCTCTTTTGCCTCGTCTTCATTTCGGCATGCAACCACTTAAATCTCCAGAGAAGTTGTATCTGTGATACTTTTACTGTTAATGTAATACCCTCTACATATATTAAATCCATTTGTTACATCAATTAATTAACTATTTGAAATTTGCATATAACTTTCTAAACATAGAGTTTAAATTTCAGGTGCCTAAGACTTTTGCGCAGTTTTAGATATTATAGACAATGATCTGTCCAAAAATCTGCAAAAGTGATAAAAGGCATGGCTCAATGAATTACTGCATCCAGAGTTTTCAGTACAGAAGTGGGAGCATGCAAGAATAGCACATCATCATAATCTAGTAGGGACATAGAAGTTGCTTTCATTTCTATTAAAGAAAACATTTTCAATCTTCAGATTCTTTTCCAGCTCACGTTTTCTAAAATACCAATCTTCATCTACACAAATCCCAAGGTATTTGTAAGATGGAACTAGTAGGGCTGACTCAAAGTCTTCCTGACTTAAGGGTCTGGAAAAGGGTGTCTTGATGTTTTTAGCAAGAGGCGTTTATAACTAAAGCAATGCACACCACTGAAGAAGATTTTGTTATCTCGAGAATAGCTTATCCTCCTGAGAACTTGTCCTCTGCAGAGGACATTTTGACTTTATGATATCAAAACTACTCATGATACCATAATAATTCCTGCTGTTCCTTTAGGATTACATCCTGGCTTTAAAATGATGTGTCATGTTTGGGTGGGGGACTTGTTGACTTTTCTTCAAAGATCTACGAAATAGATATCATTGCAATTGGGATGTGTTATAGGCGAGGGAAAAGTATGTCTTGAAATATTTTATTTATTTTTCAAAAGTTAGTATTTTGATGAACATTCAATTAGAGCATATTAATGTCATGTACTCTGTAGAGTACATCAGGATTCTTTGATTATAGTTTTCTTTGGTAGCACATAGTAGCTCACTGACAGGGGCAGATAGGATTTTTAATAGAATAGTTTAGAGTTACACTGAACTAAACATATCAGATGAGGAATTTCCAGAGACAGAGGTTGAGGCAGTATTAAGATGTATGGCACAATGCATCTGCCAGAGTCGGTTGATTCTATCAGAACATGCCCAAGTAAAGGATATACAGGGAAACGTTACATCCGCTGAGTCAACAGTGACATGTTACTCTGCTCAAATAAAAAATGCACTACAAGACCTAAAGTGTTTGGACACACTTACTGATTATTGAGTTCATGTGTTTCAGCAACACCCTTTGCTCACAGAAGCATAAAATCCAGCACACAGCCATGAAACCTCCAGAGACAAACATTGGCAGTGCAATGGGGCGTACTGAAAAGCTCAGTGACTTTAAATGTAGCGCTGTCATAGGAAGCCACCTTTGCCAAGTCAGTTTGTGAAATTTCTGCCCTACAAGATATGCCCTGGTCAACTGAACTGCTATAATTGGGAGGTGGAAGTGTAGACTAGCAACCACAGCCCAGCCACAAAGTGGTAGACCACTCACAGAGCAGGCCCGGCGAGTGCTAAAGCACACGGGGCGTAAAGATTGCCTCTCAGTCAACAGTACAATACTGCCACCGGAAACAACATCAACACAAGAACTGGACGTTGGGAGCTTCACAAAAGGGGTTTCCGTGGACGAGCAGATGTATACAAGCCACACGTTACTTACACCAAAGCACATTCCTTGTTGGGGGTAACCCCTACGTGGCATAAAAGATGATTCTGATCACCATGATCAAATTTGGGAATATTCCCAAATTTGTGCTAAATTATTATTGATACAGGTAAAAACTCTTCAATTGTTTTAAGCTTTAGCTTAGCTTTGGCTATCTGAAACTAAGGAAATTATTAGAGGCCTTCTGAAACTAAGGAAAGGACAAGAAATGTATTTAATTATTTGAATTCAAATTCTACTGTATTACATTTTCTAAACTTTTTGAATAGATTAAGAAGTTTGATGTTCACAAAACAAACCCTGTTGTGCACATTGTGTTATTTTTAGGTCAGCTCAGGAGGAGTTCCTTGAATATCAATTGATGGACATCACTGTGCCCCAAGACCCAGCCACTTTCAACATGGAGGTTTTGGGGGGAATATGTCATCAATGAAGAATAGGGCAGGAGATATTCTACACCCTTTGTCATTTACTTAATCAACCTAATGAATGTGAATAAAACATTTAAAAGAGTAATTAGGCTGTTATTTTCTTTTAAAGGTGACCGGTTTGAGCAGATTTGGAAGGCAGTACCAAACTAGTTTAGTTTTTTCTCACTTGAATGCTGATGCAGAGAAAGTGTTCTCCATGGTGGGTTTGAACAAAACCAAAACTCGGAACAGTTTGGTTCTGGATGGAACACAATCATCCATCATGATGGTAAAAATGGCTAGCAATGAGCCACAGTGCTTTAAGTGGGAGCCCCCTACCCCTGTCATCAAGACATCTAAATGTGCAAAAAACACTTACAACACAAAACACCATTCACAAGATGAAATGTGTACTCTCTTCCTCTCTCACACAGCTTAACATACATGCTCAGGGCAAGTTCTGGCATCCTCTTGTATGTGTACAGTGCATACATTGAACACTGCTATTGTTTTGGCTCTTTCTGGGCCAAATTTATTTTCATTTTTGATACATTATACTTTTGAAATATATATATAACAATTTATTTTAAGTGGATGAATTTGTCTTATCAGATTTATCGATTGTTATAATTTCTATTTGTGCTGGTCAATTACAAACAATAGGTAAAATGTAACAGCTAGCAAAACCTTGAGAATTGGGTGGGGCCGAAAGGCCACTGCTAAAAATATTTGACTGGCTCCTCTCCTAACAGATGGTCTCACTCCAAACTTTTGATAGAACTTGAGAGCCCTGGGTTAATGTGATTTTTACGAAAATATATCTAATTGACATTGATTGTGTGATAGGATCCATGTATGTTAGACAATAGTTCAGGACCTTGAAGTCCGCCTACAGAGGACATACTATATAAACCAAATAAATCATACAAAAACCAATTTGTTTTGCGTTACCTTCTACCCTTTCAAATTTTTCCCTTCTCTTAAACCTCTTAACCCTTTACCACAATGGTTTAAATCACAGTCCTTAGTGATATGCAGGTCAACTGATGTTCCAACTTCATGCAATTCCTTATAATCCATATAGTAAATATAGGGTTAAAATTCGGAAAGCCTGCACCCAATCCTTAGCCTGCACATTTATAATACATAGTTCAAAAACTTTGCTGTAGAATAAAGTAAAAAATGGCAGCTGTAATATAATGTACAAAAATGCGGCTATAACCTGTAGTTCACGCCTGAATTGAACCATAGGCCTACTTTCCAGACAGGCCAATACTATACAGCTTTATTGCCAAGTAGGTTTACCCATACAAATAATTTGCTATGGTGTATTGGTGCATGACGATAAACACAGTAAGTGGTTTAAACACACAGTAAGTAGATAAAAAAGCACAGTAAGTGGAAATAAAAATGACACAGTCAATAGAAAGTACAAGACAGTAGTCCAAAGAAGTGCATTAATGTCACGCATTAAGTTAGGGGGCGGAGGTGGTCAGGGTCAATGGGGGTCACCTGGCCTTGTTGATGAGGCCAGCTGCCGATGGATAGAAACTGTTCTTATGGCGTGAGGTGTTGGACAGTAGCCTCCTGCAGGAGTGGAGTGACTGAAAACGTTTGTGTCCAGGGTGGGAGGGGTCAGCCACAATCTTTCCAGCGCGCCTCAGGGTCCTGGTGGTGTAAAGGTCCTTGAGGGATGGCAGATTGCAGCCAATCACCTTCACCGCAGATCTGATGATTCGATGTAGTCTGCTCTTGTCCTTGGCAGTGGCAGCAGTGGTGATGGTGATGGAGGAGGTGAGGATGGACTCAATGATGGCTGTGGGCACCATCCTTGTCTTGGCAGGTTGAACTTCTTCAGCTGCGCAGAAAGTACATCCTCTGCTGTGCTTTTTTGATGATGTAGCTGGTGTTTTGCTCCCACTTGAGGTCCTGGGTGATGATGATGCCCAGGAAGCGAAAGGACTCCACAATGATGAATGAGAAGTCCCACAGGTGACAGCGATGGGGCAGGTGAGGCTGGGTTCTTCCCCATTGTCTTTCATTGGTTACTGAGGAGTCCAGGTGCGGATGAGGATGAAGTGGAGGGCCATGTTTACTGCATCATGTACCAACCTGTTGGGTCTGTAGGGGAAACCGCAGGGAGTCAGTGAGAGGGTGGAGAGAGGGTGGAGAGAGGGTGGAGAGAGGGTCGGGGAGGGCTTTGATGAGGGAACGCTCAAGGCGAACCAATGACTTCATTACCACAGAGGTCAGGGCGACAGGTCTGTAGTCATTAAGTCCTACGATCCTTGGTTTCTTGGGGACGGGAATGATGGTGGAGGTCTTCAAGCAGGCTGGCACATGGCATGCCATCGGTGAGGTGTTAAAGATGTCTGTAAACAACAGAGACAGCTGATCAGCACAGTGCTTCAGGGTGAATGTATAGACAGAGTCTGGCCCAGCTTCTTTGCTGTTGTTGTTGTGGTAGGTGGGAGGGCATGTCTGACTAGAAGGTGAGGGCAACTTTACTTTCCCTGTCCTGAAAATCCGGTTACGATTCTGACCTAGATTAGGCTTTACAGACTCTGGACCCAGCCCATGTGAATGTATAAATCAGTGATAGTATTCTTAAAACATCAACCAGCACATTTAGAAGAGGTCTGGTCACCCCTTTAAGCCTGGGTCCACTCTAGGTTTATTCCTACAATCCGGCCCCCATAGGGAGCTTTTCCTAGCCACCGTGCTTCAAACCTGTTGTTGTCAATCAACAGAAAATAGAATCTTGTTCCTCATGGTCTGAGGGTAATTCTTGTGCTTTTCACTGACATTATCATAAAGGCCTAAATTAGTAGTGATGGTTGTGTTCTGGTACGTTCTCTCATCTCAACAGAGGAACTCCAGAGCTCTGTCGTTGCAGTTGGCTTCTTGGTGACCTCCTTGACCAAGGCCCTTTGTCAGGGTGAATAAAGTTGTTATTACCTTAAACTCCATTTAAGAAGAAGGGAAGCCACTGTTCTCAAGGACCTTCAATTGTTTTGTGTCTTGACAGTATTCTGTCTCGGATTTCAACTGACAATTAGCTCAACCTCATGGCTTGGTTTCTGCTCTGAAACGGTCTATAAACCGTGCAACCTTATTTAGACATGTCTGTGTGTTTCTCTTTTTTTTACATTTTATTTACCAAAGGTGGACTCCAACTAAGACTTACAAACATCTCAAGGATGATGGAAGGAATGGAAACAAGATGCGTATGAATTGTTGTTGAATGTTGAATGTCAAAGCAATTTCAAGTGTATGAACACAACATTTTTATATTTCTTTGTTTATTTATTGAATTAGTATGAATTCAAACTAACAGCAACGATATAACAATGGTGTCCCCCAGTACATCAGAATATGCAAGGGAGATTTCAACCTACACACCTTCTTTATTGATTATAAGTGAAATATTCAGAGGAAAATGTGTGGCCTCCTTTTAAACACTAAAAGAACAATATAAGCATGACTATTTACTTCGAACGTTTTTGTGGTGAGTCATAGATAGACCGTTGAAGTTTTAAATATAGTTCTCTGCGATTTTACTCTGTTTTTGCTATGGGAAAAAAACATTTTGCAATGATGCAACACATTTCATGCAAATCTTTTAGTTTTGCAACAGGGAGATGCATTTTTACAGCAAATGTTTTACATATTTTGCAATTAATTGTGTAATACTATTATGATATCCTTGAGGCAGGTTAGTAAGGCATGCTGAATATTACACTGATGGTATTGAGAATATGTTTTAGTATAAGAAAAAATATAAATACAATACAATAATATTGAATACAATTGTGGTAAATATTTATGTCTGAACTAGTGTGAGGTGATGGTGAGGGTATATAAAGCAGCAGAATCATTTACCTGGGTTTCATATTTAATAGATTGCATGACAATGTTTTCCTATAATTTACTGGATATTGAGAATGTGATAATATTGTGTGGGTTTACATCAGAGAGAGGATGAGAGGAACACAGCAAAGTGCAATATAGAATGTCGAATATAAAAATATATTACAACATGTTCTGTGTGTATGTTTTTTAACCACTATGCAGATTTAAATGAGGTTCCACACTTCTTAGTTACATACTCCCATCAGTGACAGACTGAATTGTGGGCATTTTTATTCATTATTGCGCATTAGCATGTATTTCCATATATTAGTATGGGGTGTAGCGTGGCGTGGAGGCAAAAGGGGACTCTACTGAAACAACAGGAAGGAACATGTTCTACCACGGCCTCTGGGCCTTAGTGGGTGACTAGTTTCAGATGTAGTGTATATGCACCACCAATGCAGACCTTTGAAGTTAGAGTGGTGCAGGGCAAAAACGATGGGGAGCATTTCATTAGTGTTTGGGACTTATAATATTGTTCATGGGTAACAAGTGGATCCGATAATCTGTGAACAAAACAAACCATAAAAACCACAAGAGGGACAGAATTGATAGGATAATATCCAAATTAAGATCAAAGAATTATTTTTATGCCTGCGAAAGAAAGAAAAAAACCCACGGGAGAACAACAAAGTTGGGGCTCTTTCCCTTGATTAGTTTTTCTGTCCTGTAACTGAAAGATGTTCCTGTTTTATCTGTTTTAACTGGTGCTGCATTGGAGCTTGGCTGTTCTACTGTAATCCGTAGAAGCAAAGTGCCCTTTCTTTTTTGATGATACAGTGGGGCAAAAAAGTATTTAGTCAGCCACCAATTGTGCAAGTTCTCCCACTGAAAAAGATGAGAGAGCCTGTAATTTTCATCACGGGTACACTTCAATTATGACAGACAAAATGAGAAAAATGAGAAAAAAAATCCAGAAAATCACATTTTAATTTATTTGCAAATGTCTTTGGTGTCAATGTACATATACTGTATATAAAAATACGACTGCACCTCATATCTACAGTTGATCATCCCATAGCCGCGTGTGCTTTTGATTGCAACAGTCTGCATGAATCACAATTTGTTCCCTTCAAAGAAGTACTTAAATAAGTGCACTTTATGTAATTTTAGATTCATTTGTCATCCTAATACATAGAGATTAGATGTCCAGTTGCAGCTGTTGTGCTATTCTTTCTAGGTAAATGTGTACAGATAAAATCGCTTGCTAAAATATAGAGGCTTGTGACATTGTGTTTAATTGGCTAATCATTTTCTAAACCCACACACATTTCATAAAAAGAGTACACTGAAAAAGCCTTTTTTCAGATAATCCTTTATTGTGTTTATAATGTGGCCAATAACATTTCTTTCATTTGACCCTGCATTGAGTTTTTTTTAAGGTGGAAAGATGGAGCAAATATTCTATGTCAATACCGTTTTCCTCCTCTAAAATACAGTACTAAAACACAACCTTTTTTTTAATAAAAGCAAATAAAATGAATTTATAGTACTTCCTATGTGTTGCAAGACAAGGTAGAGATGTGGTTATTGATTGAACGAGGGCAAACTTTCGAGTTGGTTCACCAAAATCTTAGTCCCTTGTCTTCTCATTAGATCCAGTTGAAATTGACGTTCACGCACTAATTCAAAACTCTCACGTTAAATCGGAAATCCGCCGGAAGAACTCCACTCATGCTCCACTGAATGCTTGCTGCTTAGCAAGTGGCTCTCAATTATGTAGAGCATCTGCTAAATAGAGAACAAATGATTGTATTAGCATTACTTGTGTGGTCTGATTGTGAGGATTTCATTAGGATGCAGTGTGGTAGTGTTCTGTTAGGGGGTCCAAGCCAGCAGGGCCTAGTGGAATCAAAGACCCGATCATGACACCGGTGTTTACACAGCAACACTGAGAGATTACCCAAGAGGCAATGGGACGAGGCCATGGCAGTCTGGCCCAGCAAATAAGCTGACAGAGCTAGCTGACAGAGCTCAGCAACAAGCTCTTTGCTGTATGTACTGAAAGCCTGCTGGGACCCTCAACAGATTGCATTTATAATGAGAATGGAGTTGAACTAGCGGGATTAGCACTTTTAAACTTGTCCCGAGGCTGGAATCCTACATATTTTATCAGTAGAATGGAATCAGTACCTATTTGTTCAATGTACAATGAACATTATTCTGTTTGCATAGTTCAACGGGTGCATTGCCATACAAAATAATGAGATTATGTCATGGTGTTTCTACGCTCAAAAAAAGAAAGCAAAACAATTATCAGTAAAAGTTTTCTGCTTATTTGAGATTTTAATGATTTTTATTCAATAAATGGTAAGGTACATGTTTTTGAAAGATGTGCAGCTGTTCTAGCCTTAAGGGGAAGCTGGTTCCACCATTGGGTTTCCAGGACTAAGACAAGCATTTGCTGGGTAAGTGGGAGCTGCCTTCATGTAAGGTTGGGCGCGCCATGACATCAGAGGTGCCTGTAGAAAATGCTTGGGTAGAGTAAAAAGGTACACACTGGAGACACGATTACCCCTTTAAAAACACACTGACAAGTGATCTCACTTTGTTAAAAAATGGCTATAGAAACCAGTCCACCAATCTCAATTCAGAATGAGGTTCAAGTTTGCCTCAGGGATTTTGCGGAGTGGATGCACAGCTCTCTGATGTATTAGCCTGAAATCAGATGTCACTTATTTTATCTACTAAACCAATTAATTCTTTGCAAGGTGGAAGTACGGTAACATGGGTGAACTTTAAAAACCTTGAGATCAAAGTCCATGTGTAGATTTTCCAGAGAGACTGTAAGCAACATTTCACCAATATACTAAACTCTTTGATCATAACCCTAAACTTAACCCTTGGGCCCCTATCAAAGCTCTGGCATTGCAAGAACCATGCTCTATCAACTGAGCATCACAGAACCCAACAGGCTGATGGAATTTCCAAGTGTAGCCCAAATGTTCTCTCAATCCAGCAGGAAATGTATTGGAATATTAGTGTGGTTATTTGTTATCTACTCCAACAAAGACCCTAATCATTAAGGTGCTTACAGGCAAACCTAAACAGAAATATTCACATGCTTGAATAGCACCACCTGCATTCATAATCTCTCCATATCATTTTAGAGGAAAGTAATTTGATAGGCCAATGAGTTTTATTCAGCTACAAAGAGACAAAAAACAAGCTTTTGGCAGTGTGTTGTTTTCTTTCCAAACTGCAGTGAACATCATATAATACAAATGTGTTAGTTTACTGATATCAGATTCAGGTAGTGATAAAAAGGATATTAATCCAAAAAGACAGAGGGTGAATAAACAGCCAAAATCTTTCAAAAACCAATTTGTAATGACTTCAGGTTCCATTTGACTGTAATCGTGATATTTGGAAATCAGGCACTGTCTCCCAAATCTTTATTCAGTCACGTCCCTGTGCGGCTGTATTGAAAGTCTCAAGATAAATAAATATCGATCCTCATCCACAATGACCTATGTGAGCTGGTTGGAGCAAACCACGCCAGCTCACATAGGTTGAGTATAGAACAACTGTTAAAGCTGTGGCCGTAGGCATGTGTTGGAAAATTGACCCAATTTACTTAATTGAGTAAAGTGGGTTTAATAGGAAAGGAATTAAGTGCATGTCACCGAATAAATAATACTTTTGGAATTATTTTGTTTATTGGAATTAATATAAAATGTGAACAATCTGGAAGTTGTATTTAATTGTATTTATTGAATGTAAGAGGCACACCCCAAAACCATGCTGAATAAGACACCCATTATTCAGCATTTGGATGTTATAATTGCGGTCACTGGGTCACTCACGGCTGTTCTACAACAAAACAACAGTAGTTCGTTCCACTCCAAACATAGTGTCATAGCATATGTTGTTTGGACCAAATCTATAATGCCATTGTTTGGAGCACTGGGAAATGTGTGCTCACAGTGTTGAATAGGGTCTGCGAAAGCTTAGCCAAGGGAGTCATTTCCTCTTTAATGAGAGAATGTTCCAGGGGAAATGGACTGCAATCGGAAGTATTTTGGAAACGTGCAGAGCTGTAATACTTGTGGCCGGTCTCAAAAACACTTTTTGGTATTATCTTTGTCTCTTTTGCATTTGTACTTGGCTTTGACTTGATCTTGGACTGTGCAGACTAAAATATTCTTCACAAGACCAGCCTAGTAATAATGTTCATAGAAGGCCAGTTTGTCCCCACAATAATTGATTAGACTTGTGAAGTGGAACCGCCCATATTTCGCAATCTTGATTTTGCGTGACCCATTCATTTGTACTTTATGAAAAGGAAAGTAGGCTACATTTAGAAATTAAGATGTTGCTAACTTTTGCCAATGTTACTTCTTTTGAATTCCAGGTAGGAAAGAGCACGTGTTTGAATCATTCTCACAAGTGTTTGTGATGGTGCATTACAAAGTATGTGCTGGTACATTTTCATGTTGATATTATTGTGTATGTTTAATTTTTTCACCCTCCCCTTAACCCCCATGAGATGAAGCTTGATAAGAAGTGTGTCACGCTGGTCCCATAAGGGTCTCACCTCACCTAGGAGGGCCAGCCTCACCAGCCTCTGATTCCTGGCTGTCATGAAGGCTTATAGCTACAATGCTATTTCTACCGTTTGAGGTCAAGCACTCCAAAATCTTACGGTTGTGATAATATTTGCTTTGTGTATGGCCTTTGCTCCGGTCTTTTGTCCTCCAGACTAAAACTCCTGTGTGGATCTATGCAGGATTCTCAATTCGTATTTCCAATGTAGCTAGTGGTCATTTCAGCGCAGCCCCCTTTAAAAAATCTATCAGCATACTGTTTACATCCTCTTTCTTCTTCTCAAACCGGTTGAAGGAGAAGGACAGATAGGCAGTGCAAGATATACTTTTAAGAAAAGGGCTGGAAAAAAGCAGGATCCGGGCCACAGCCATGGGAAACAATATATATTTAATTCCTGCATGTGAAGTTAAATGCAATTTCGTTCTTCTAATTTGAGGGATATTAGAAAACTGTTTGTAAATCCACACCAGACACTATATAAATATATATATTTTTCTCTTCTCAATCTTCTGCTATAAATTGGGAGATAATAGAGACTCAACTATGACTAGATAAAATGTTCTGTGAATCTGGTAATTTGTATCCAAGGCCTTTATTCTTTTAGTGGGGAATTGTTCAGAAAGAGGTTCAAAGTGCCACTGGGATGTTTTGCACTGAGCAGCAATGAGTTTCCCAACTCAGGTTAATTCCCTTGAGAATAAAGTAAAAAATATATTTAGAGATAGTGAGTATTGGTTTAAATAGCTTCTTGTGAGTGTGTTGGTGGGTTTGTGGGGTAGGGCTACTAAATGGATGTGCCTGAGCAAAATATTTAGCTTTCTCATTGAAGTTGAATCCCAAAAGATTAGTCATGTCTTTTTGAATGTATGTAGCCTAAAAGAACAAAGTCTGATTGGAGTGGCTGGTTTCACCCCCACCCTTTCACCCACTCACTACTGAACGCACTACTGAACGCAAAAGCACACACAAACACACACCCCAGTCATCAGTGTGTTTTGCATTGTTCAAGATTAGATGCTTTCTATCCACGAAACAAACAATGACTATTGTAATTCCTTTGGAATAAATTATTCCTGTGTGCAATGCAATGAGCTGGGAATTTTTGGGGGGTTTTAAACAGGTTTTAAAGATACTAATCAGCTGTGTGAAACTAATAAGTAACTTAACTTTTGGGTTTACCCAACCTTGTAGTTTGTTATAGATTACCCTTAAATGACATTAGAAGGCACAAAAAGATAATTATTATCACAGATTCACTGAATTAAGATCAATTAGTTCAGTTGTATAGAGGTCAGATAACACCAGGACGTCAAGTTCAGTAATGTCTTGAATGCACTATGGCTCTCACCAGTGCAATACTACTTTTATATCACCTTTTCACTACTTCAAAATAGCAGAGGTCTACAGCATCAAACAATCAGTTGCTGGATATTTTCCTAATTTGTGCCTCAAATCTCCATCTCTTTAGGGCTTCCCCCCACTCACAGACCTTATCCAAACTTCTATGCCACCATCTTCGGAGCTGACCTTCCAACAGCATCTCCCATTCTACGATCCCAACGTAGGTCAGCATTTGTCTGCAGAAACCTTCACCTCGCCTCCACAGCTCAGCCTTTGCTTACCCTCCTTTGCCCCCAGACTTAACATACTGATGGGCATCTGTGTGAGACAACCACCCTCCAGCTCGCTCACCTGCATCACCGCTCTCAAGAGCGGCCTCTTCTCTCTCCGCATCAATCGAAGCCAGGAACACATCTACACCTTTGCTTTGTCTCAGATTCCTCAGTTGCTTGGGAACAAAACCCCAGGCAACAACCGGGGCATTCCCTGCCAGCGGAAGAGCCAGTACAGTCAACTTCCCGGGAAGTCAGCACTATGTATTTGTTCCGGTGTATTTTTTAATGCTTTATTGGACATGAATGTGGGGAAAGTTGGACAAGAGAGTTTTTTTCCGAAGAATTACTGGAGAACACATTCTGCAGAGGTACATGTGCTCCAGAGGCAGCGGCTTAGACCACTGGGCCACACCAGGCCAACATTTTGGATTTCACAGCAAATCCTAGTGAAAATCTTTCCTTTTTTAATAAGTATCTGATTACATATGTTTTCCCAGTAACATAACAATTCACAGTTCACTGTTTGTTCCTTAGTTCCTCCCAAACCTAGCGTTCATTCATAGCAACATATTCTGATGTTCTGTTCTGTCTCCCTATACCAGCACTGGGTTAATTGATACAGTGACTGTAGTGTCAAAGAGCAGATCGTCAGCTTCTGAATAAATTGATGAATACTGCAGTACAGTCTTGGCATATTTTAGTTCCTGCTTGTTTCTGGGCCATTTTGCTTTTAGTAGTATCTTAAGGATTTTGTTCTTCAATCCTGCCTCTAATATGTCTTCAGTGGGAAGGTGCTTGTTTTATCACTTCCCGAACCATGTTTTCTATTGAAATGGTTGTCAACTTTGAGCCTGCAGACATTAGATGTTGCTACCACCCGTTTGTCTAAAGCTGCCCTTTATATAAACAAGTACTTAGACTAAAAATAGGTACAAAGCTTCTTTTTCAAGCTCTCCTTTGTTAAAATGTCTTATTTTTGTGTGGTGGTGCATTATTAGCTAAAAATAATAAGATTCATCGGGGCATGTCTCTATATCATGATTACCAAAAAATACAATATGGTTTAGGTACAAAAACAGATTCCATCAATTCAAAGGTTGATGACTCAAGAAAGCTTGGAGGAGATTTCTAACTGACCATTTGACAATGTCCGACAGCATTCCAGTGAAAAGGTCATTTTTCTTGATATTTGAAACCCCAAAATCAGTCACTGTCCCATGTAGTCTGTCCTAGAGAATATTAATCTATCAAGCAGTTCTCCTTCCTTTTCTTTATCTCCCTTTTGTCTCTTTAAAACATTTTCCCTCCCCATCATTTCTCTTGGCCAGGCTCTGACCTTGGGCCAGTAAACAGTGCTGGTGATGTATTACATGAACAGAGGGTGCATAGTAATCCTAAAGTGCACTGTCCTTCCTAACAGGAGCTCTACATACTGTATATATGGGGTATAGAGTATACATTAGATTTAAATGAAAACTACTAAAAGAAACAAACATTTGTTTTAACAAAGTGATTGTGTACATAAACTGTAACAACGTCAAAAAACAGCACACCATTCAAGCACATGCCGTCAATGGTTTGGTTTGTCACGGCACACAGGGTAGACCTGGGATAAATGCTGTGTACCACCGCAGACTAACAGTGGCCAGGGGAGGTCAATCAATCACTCAACGAACCAATGAATGAAATAGTATTTTATTCATTATAGACTAAGCGTACATGCCAAGGCCTAAAAACAGCAATCTTCTGAACACAAACACTCCCCAAAACATGATGGATATTTTCAAGCCTGCATCTTTAAGATGGGTTCATACTGCAGCTAAGGCTAGGTTATCCTGCTAAATAGCTAGCATAACCCTCCCCTTTATTTGGACTAGCAAAATGTCTGTAGGAAAGGTCACAACAATTGCCTGTTCATAGAGAATGCTATGGAGCCTGTTGTAAACTCTAGTTCAAACCCAAGCTTTGAGAAAAGGTCAATGTATAGCATTGCTCCCAAACCCTGTCCATTATTGTTAACATATAAGAATGCACATCAAATTACCTGAAATTTACCTTTTTAAATTAGACTGTGCAATACTATGGAAAAAACAGATTTAAGTTAATAGCATACATTTCTTGAAATTTCCATGTCATTAGTCAGGTATATTTAGGATAATGTGGAACCTGTTTTGAGCTACTGCAAAGAACAACTGAAAGTGTTGGTGAGCTACGTGATATCTTACTCACCGCACCTGGATAAGCAAAAACATTAAGGTCTAGTAAAACCGGTTGACAGAACGGAAACCCAACTAAAGACTGTTCTTTAAAAAATACCATTCACAACCTGAACCATCTTCATTACTATGTCAATGATGAGGATCAGGGTCACAAAATGGACCCTAGTAGTGTACTATACACCTTCATGGACAATGGCAGCAAGCACCTTTATAGCTTGATGGCACCCGGACAAAAATAGCAGTTGTGCACAAACACTTTATAAATAATAAGAAATGCATGCCTTTTTTATGGTTCCAAAACAATGGAAAGGAGAGAGGTACAATTTATGAATTATTGGTGAAAGCGTATATCTGGAGAAATACCCTGTATTGCTTTCTCTCTCTCTGTGTATATAAATTTATGGTAGGCTATCTATCAAATTCCCAATACAACCAGCTGTGTTGCACTCTAGTACTAGCTGTGTGTGTGTTTGTGTCTTCATAAAACTGCCACACTTCATTCATATGTGAGAGACACTGAAAAAAAAAGTTACATCCCAGTGTACTTCTTCGTAATAAAATAATGTTCAGTGTATCAGTATGTTGGCCAAGATGTGAAATATATATTGTTATATGTGCCCGAGGCAGGGTTTTGTCAATTTAGGGTGGGTATAGGATCACACACTTAAATTGTGGGATAACAGAAAGGTTTATTGGAAATATCCATACAGATTCAGGTAAAAGAGAGATTGGGGAGATCATGATGGGGTTAACCATCCAGCAACTACAGTTATTACTTTTTTTCCCATTTTGCTAGATCAGTTGAGTTTTCATTTTGCTGAACAAGCACATTCTGTTCTTGAAAAGGACAGTCATATCTTTTCTTTCCTGTCAGTGGCAAGCCGTCTTCACAGGCTGATATAGTTATTTCTCTATCTAGTTCCTCCGCCTGTTTTAAAATAAAATGATCTGTGTAAGGGCAGGTGGTCCTCACAAACAGAACATGCGGGTGAGAAGGGCAGGTGGTCCTCACAAACAGAACATGCGGGTGAGAAGGGCAGGTGGTCCTCACAAACAGAACATGCGGGTGAGAAGGGCAGGTGGTCCTCACAAACAGAACATGCGGGTGAGAAGGGCAGGTGGTCCTCACAAACAGAACATGCGGGTGAGAAGG
>JACXGK010004140.1:0-39940 GCA_016801125.1 Novumbra hubbsi | reverse complement strand
TGCTAACCCTACACAGAGCTGTGAGTGTCCCACTATGAATGCATGCTAACCCTACACAGAGCTGTGAGTGTCCCCACAATGAATGCATGCTAACCCTACACAGAGCTGTGAGTGTCCCCACTATGAATGCATGCTAACCCTACACAGAGCTGTGAGTGTCCCTACTATGAATGCATGCTAACCCTACATCGAGCTGTGAGTGTCCCCACTATGAATGCATGCTAACCCTACACAGAGCTGTGAGTGTCCCTACTATGAATGCATGCTAACCCTTGTTAGATTCCCATTCAAAACCAGTAAGGGGAGATTTGTTTCTTTATTAGCGTGAGTCCGAGATGTTGATCTCCCATAGTTCTTACATGTTGTTCTCCTATTCAACAAAACCTCTCCTGGTAATCGGTTTAACACAACCTTTTATGTCAGAATGCATAGGAGGGGGTCAAAGGTAATAGCCAATCAGTACACAAGGTCCATCCCACAACAAACTCCAGATGGCCTGCTCCTGATCAGAAAAACCAATGACAACACATAGACAACCCCCTTAAGAGGCATGGACAACCCCCTTAAATAACCACATCCTTACCATTGTCCTTTGTTCTAATCGCAAATTGTGTTAAACTTAAGTTCCATATTCATCCTTGTTGAGACGTAATGGTTTTGTGTAATGTAACGTTAGTTTGGTAGCTGGCTTCTGCCAGGACTTTAAACAACTTCAGCGACCAAAAGAACAGGACATGTGGGCTGGTTTTGGGCCTCCTAAACCTGCTTCGACTCTCTGTCCTCTTGGAGGCGGTGATGGGCTGTGAGGACTGCGTGTCGGCCCTGCTGGAGCATGGGGCCTCTGCTCTGTGCAGGGATTCCCGGGGGCGTACCCCCCTGCACCTGGCTGCCTCCTGTGGCCACATGGAGCTTCTGCGCAGCCTGCTGCAAGGTGCCACATGCAGCGACCCTCTGGACTCCATTTTGGACTACAGTGGATACACCCCTGCCCACTGGGCCGCCTATCACGGTGAGAGAGACACACACACACATATTCCAGAAAGGCTGCAAATACCTGTAGCGAATCTTCTCCAAAGAGTTTTTGTGACGTCTTTTTTTTTCTCTTTCAGGGCATGAGGACTGTTTGGATGTCTTACTTGAAAACAAACCATTTAGTATCCAGGAAGGAAACCCCTTCACCCCATTGCACTGTGCTCTGTGAGTACAACCACAGGTTTTCCCAGCCCTACACGGTTTCTGTATTCGTCTATGATTATCAGAGCTTGTTGTCATATGACAAAGCTTATATTGGCTGATTTTAGTGGGCTCGCTGAGAGTAAAGAACGCTCGGCATGCACATTCTACGTAGCTGTACATTTACATTCATCTAGCCATATGTTAGGAGAGACCGGTGTTAGAGTCCATCTGAATGTTGACCTAATGAGGACGTTGACTCACCATTTGTCCTGTTCACTCCTAGAATTAATGGCCATGATGGTGCTGCTGAACTGCTGCTAGAGACCGTCGGAACGAAGATGGTAAACATCAGAGATGCTAAAGGAAGGTGTGTGTCATGTGTCTCTTTGTTTTTGCATATGCTTTAATACTTCAGTGGCATAAAATGTGTTCAACCCATTTTTATTAAGTTAATGGATATTTTAGGTAATTTCTCACTACATTACTTGGTTAAGCATATAACAATTTCATAAATCACATCAAATGTAGGCCAAGTGCTGACAGAAAGATGCTAATAAAAGTCTATAAGAACCCGTGGCAACATAAGTGACAGTTTTGTGGACACAGATTAAGCCTAGTTCTGGACTAAAAACAAACATCCCCAAGAGATCTACAGGCCTTTCTTAGCACAATAAATGTCGAAGTGCATTAGTCATCTGTCAGAAAGGAATAAGACTCGGTTTTTCAAGACAACTGACGTACCTCATAACAACTATCTGTGACAATGTGCTCTAATCAAATGAGTCAGAAATTGAAGTTTTTTGGCAAGACACCATTCTTGTTGAAAACTTAACACTGCCTTGAAACTATAGAGCTTAAAGGTGGCTTTTTGGTATGGGGCTGCTTTACTGCGTCAGGCTTGAGTCAAACATGATTTTTGTGGAGAATCTGTCAAAAAGCTGAAACTTAAACAAATATCTTATGGGATAAGGATCACAAATCCAGTTAAGAGGAAGGTTACAAATCAATGTGTAAGAAAAACTTTCCAGGGGGTTTACTTACTGTTGCACATGACTGCATAGGCAAACTTAATACAATTATTATAAGATGGCCAGGTAAGGCAACCACATAAGTGTTGTAGTAAGTACATTAATTCTCCATAAATAAGTCAAAATCTGTGCTAGAAGAGTTAAATAAGGGCAGTTGTTTTTAATGTGTTGTTTTGTTACTTATGCTATTACTGTTAGTTAACTGTTGCTCATCTGTTCTGCCTGTGTCTGTCTGGTCGTGGCTGTTCCGGGTTCTGCCTGAAGGACCCCGCTGCATGCGGCTGCTTATTCAGAGAGTGTGGCTGGACTACAACTGGTCCTAGTCCAGGGGGCAGAGGTCAATGCGGTGGACACTGCTGGCCGCTCTGCGCTGATGGTTGCTGCTGACAACGGACAGACTGCAGCCGTTGGTGAGTGGCCAGAGATCAGGAAATGTTATTATTATTATTACACGTTGTACATCTGAGAGCTGACTATTTAGTGGTCTTTTTAGGTTTGGTTAATGTATTATTCATGTGTGTACTCGTGGACATAACATCACAAAGCAAACCTTGCCATCGCAATTGGAGAAAGCTTGTTGTCAACTGTTCTGATGATGATGATGATGATGATGATGATGTGTGGACCCAACAGAGATCTTGCTGCACCAGGCCAAGGCAGACCTGAGCCTGCTGGATGTCAACGACAACACCGCCCTACACCTGGCCTGCAACAAGGCAAGCACACGCCCCGCTGCCACGCCCTAGCTGCCACGCCCTAGCTGCCACGCCCCGCTGCCACGCCCTAGTGCGGGGCGGTTGGAGCGCCCGCTGCTTGTGCTTCATTAAACGGGACGTTAACTCCCGCTCTGGCTCGTACCATGTGTACTAACTTGGTGTTCCCCCCCCACAGTCTCATGAGATGTGTGCCCTGTTAATCCTGGGAGAGATCAGCGACCCCTCGCTCATCAATGCAACCAACAGTGCACTGCAAATGTGAGACCTCATCCCAGCGCCACAGCCTTCCATCGTCCCCTTCATTCACACCATTTGACCCCACGTGAAGAGCCCCCTTGCTTCGGCTCCCGCGCACACTGTGTGACGGCTCGCCCCCCGGGGCCGGCGTGAGTCGGAGAGCTTGGGCGGCCGGACCGTTAAGACCGTCTCCCTCTTCCTCCCCAGGCCCCTTCACGTTGCGGCCAGGAACGGTTTGGCGACGGTGGTGCAGGTCCTGCTGAGCCGCGGTGCCGCCGTGATGGCTGTCGACGAGGAGGGTGAGTCCCCGCCGCGCCGGTTTGCCCAAACGGACCCAAGCCGCGTGGCCATTTTGCGGACCCCGCCTCCGAGCGTCTGATCGGCACGCTTCTTCGCTAGCCGGCTGTGGTTCGGCTCGTGCGCGGTGGCTTTAACCCGGCGCCTGTGTGTGTTTGTGTGTGTGCCTCCCATGCTCCGTCAGGCCACACCCCCGCCCTGGCCTGTGCTCCCAACAAGGACGTGGCGGACTGCCTGGCCCTGATCCTCTCCACCATGAAGCCTTTCCCCCCCAGGGACGCCGGCGCTGCCGCCTCCTTCCGCCTCAACCTGCTGAAGCACTGCGGCATCGCCGCCTGCGGGCCCCCGAACGGCAGCCTGCGCCACGCCTACGCCAAGGAACGCCACGGCACGGCTGGCTTGGACAGCTGCCTCACCGAGTGAGACCGAGGCCCCCCACGCCCTCCCATCCTGTCCCCTGGTGTCTCCAACTAGCCGGATTGCCCCTCTTTCATCCACTATGGTCCCCCCCCCCCTTCCCCTTTCTAACACACACGACAGTATACTTAGAAGTGCGTGCACGTGTGTGTGTGTGGTCGGATGTGTGCGTGTTCGGACGTGTGTTTGTGTTGGAAGAAAAACGAAATCCCTGATGGGTACCGTCAAACCTATATGCAATGATTGGCCTCACATCTGTGGCACCCTCATGGTTGTGTGTCTGTCGTCACTAGCATGGGCTTAGGACAGGGGCCCTCTGTCCGCTGTCCTGGACAGAGCATGTCACCGAGTCCCTCTCAGTACTACCGGCAGAGGAACCCCTTTCAAATGATTCTCCCCCCGACATCGTCACGATTATTATAGAACAGATTCCGTTGATTTAACCCATCGGTAAGCATGTGACGAGCTAAAGATAAGTCCAATTCGAAATGTCAGTTCTCGTGAATTCTTTTTTTGATACTTGCACTACAGCAACGAATAAACTTACCTCGCATATCCCAGTAGAAGAACGGTGCCTCGCCGACCTCTGACCCTGGTGCCGTGTGCAGCATGCGTGGGTCCGCCCCGTGCCTGTCTGAAGCCCACCCACCGCCGCGCCGTGGCAGGGCCAGGGGACGCCGGGAGAGGGATGGACGGTGGCTTCGTCTGACTGTACAGTCGTGGGACTGGCAGAGTTGAGAACAAGTGGTGGCAAGCTGGCGTCCGCTCGCGTCAAAGTCAGTAACAAGCACTTCCCCCTGGCTCCGGCCACCGGTGTGAACCCTCTATACTTTCTGTCTCCCCCCCCTCTCACAGAGACCATACTGAAGTGAGAAGCTGCGGGTCTTGTTTGAACCCCACTCCCACGGTTTACTGTTGTAGAATACTTTGGCACCTTAAAAAAAAACGAAGGTGTTTCTTAGATGTTTCGGGATATTTAACTATGTTGTGCCTATGGAATACTGAGAATCACTGAGACAACAACCCCTCATCCCCACCTAATTTGTCCCCTCTGATCCACCTACCTTCTCCCTGATTATTTGAGACTTAAAAAGAGAACAATTCCGTTGGGACATTATATTGATCTTTCGGATTTCAAGAGAAATGGGTTTAGCACACATACTGAATGAGGTATAAGCTATTTTGTCGCGATGTGGTGGTCATGTTTACTGGTGAGTCGTGAGTCACATACGTTTGCACAACATCCTGTGGGGAAAGAAGGAGAACAGGCATGTTTTCAAGATAGCTGCTCAATTATTGCTGCCTTTCTCTTTCATGGATTGTATTCACGGTTTTTGTCAAAGCGGGTCTAAATGTAGAGTTTCATTTGATTTGTACGATAATAGGAGTTGGAAGCAATATTTTGTCACATACAGCCTTCTAAATTCTTCGAGCAGCTTTCTTTGTTGCTGGCCTGGAGTCCTACTGAAGTAATTTAACAAGCAAATGCATACTGTGTTTGTTATTGGAAGGAAACAGTTTGGAGAATAGTTAGACCCAATGTGAGGACACAACAGGTCACCTGACACAATACTGAATCCAAACATCACACTGTTGATTTTGTGTGTTTTGCATACACTGTAAATTTTGCGGCTGTTGTTGATAAAGACATCTGAAAAGTAAGTGGAATAATTCAGCGACATTACAGACATATTCCAAAATGTGGGGTAGGTTCAGCTGGATGAAAATATGAACCAGGTTTGAGTGAGTGTTGTCTCCAAGTGGCCATGCTTTTCAAGGTGGGGACAGTCATGGAGGGGCTCTTTTGACTCAAAGAGTCTCACTGTAAGGAGATTCATTGAATTGTTTTTAGCTCCGAACTGAGCTTTTGATGAACTAGAAAGCAAGTATACTTCTTTTGTATTCCACCTCATCACACACTTTCCAGAATTAGCCCATTTTACATTTCATTCTGGATCACATGATTTACTAATTTATTAAATGTTTCATAGTTTGGCTTTCACAAAGGAATTTAGAAAACTAGGTAATTTCTTTGCTCGTAGGAAAGGGTCTGGTGTGCATTAGTGAAAAATCTGCATATTCTGTTCAGATCACCCCCTTTCTTGTCACCTGTTAATTGTACCACAAATATGGTGATCACAAACCTGTATGGAAATATGAAAAGGGCATTTGGACTCATTTTATGTTTCTTGGGCATCAACAAGGTATTTAAAAATCTAATCTCATATAGTCCTTTTTACCAAAATACTTAGTTTACAGCATTCCCTTCACTCACACAGCAGAGGATATACATTAGCTAGGAGGAGGGAGCAAAACCCAGTTACCAATCGTCAGTCAACCGCATACAGCATCATCATCTCTCTCGTTATGTACGTTGTTGCGTTCCAATTCGGGCACTTATTATATTCTCATCATATTCCAAATAAATACCATGATTTGCTCTGTGCCTCCAAAGTATTATTTTTCAATTGGAATGCTTACATCATCAACGATTTTTCACAATTTAGTTTATTAGTATTATTTAATTCAAAGGAATTGTGTTTTTGTTGTCTTTGTATTTTTGCCAAATAGCCATACTTTACATTAAAAGACACCTGCACTGTTATCATACTACCTGGGCTGTTACCCTCACTGTCAGTTCAGTGTGCATGTCTTCTTAATAGACAGACCACTTCTCCATGTCAACAGTACAACCAAAAATCCCCTATAAAAAGGTTGTTTTCCATAAAATGCCAATTTGGCACTTTTTATACTTATCTCAAAGCTTTAACAACGCATATTTGCTCATAACAGCTCATTTGACACGGTACGGCTGACACTGAACACAAAAAGATGTGCATTATGTACGGTTATTTCTTAACGGCTCAAAATATTTTTACTTCTTTTTTTTTTTTTTTTTATGACAATCAACATCATAAGGACTTTTTACTTTAAACGTGTCTTTCAGTGTTTTATTTATTTGAATTTCAGAGAATCCCAAAAAGTATTGCAGATTTTTTATCTTATTTTTCTCACCCATTTTGAGGTATGTGTGCTCCCATTTCTCTTCTGGGTCAACCAGAAAACCATGTAGGCCTGTTTGGTACAAATACCTCTCATGTGATACACTGAGCAACCTAAACCCCCAAGTTCGTTTTTGTTTGTCTCTTGTCCTTCCTCTGTCCTGTGGTTTGTTGTGTGACCAAATGACACCCTCAGAATTGTTCTCTTTCAATAGAATATCAAAACCATTCAGCACCTCTATAGATGTGTATACAATAATGACTTTTCTTTTGATTATATAACACTTCTATTTCTGAATCATATTGCTAAGTGAGATTCACTGTCAGTACCTGGTGCATTCAATCACATGGCTGGGATGGAACTGTTCAAAAGGAAGGGAAAAAACCAGCTTATCTTGCACCTATTCCGTGGCCAGTACTGGGATTCCAGAAGGTATTTAATGTCAAAGCCTTTAAGAAAAAAGAGATGACAAAGTCAATATACTTTACATGATGTAGGAATAGCAGATGCCAAAATTAGTGTTGTTGTTGTTCCTCATATTTATACTAATATGCTGAAAAAAATGATTGTATTAAGCTACCTGAACTTTTTGTGTCATTTTACATAAGCCTTTTTATATGATGTCAGAGAAGGTTTAGTGCAATGATGTGAGATCACTTCGAATAGAAAGCCATTTAATACTGTTGTTATTAACTTACTTTGTTCATTATAATTTTTGGGTTGGTTTAAATATTAACATCCCTCTACTAGATCCTATATTGTATAACAGTGTGACTTTTAAAGTTTTGTTTTTGTCTGGCTTGTTAGACGCAACATTGAAAACAAACACCTTTTTTAAAACAAGTTTGACTTAATCCCTGATATTTCAATTGGATGCCCCAAAAGATGCTAGTAAACAGTGTGGAGGTTGGAGGCCTCAAAGAGATGAACTTCATGATGTACCCCAAGCCTCTTTGCTTCATCTATTACTCCCTTCCCAATTGAGCCATTCCGTTTACACTGTGGACAAATATTAGGCTAATATTGCGATTGTTGGTGGCAATAGTAGGGTGGAAAGCATTTTAGTTTTCAATGATGCAACAAAAACGTAAAACTGGACTATTTTCTCACAGTCCTGACCCAAAGCACTTATTTCAAGAATAAGCACTTTTGTATATTTAATATCTCTATATGTATGTGTGTATTAATGTATACATATGTTACTTATGTAGATATTAACTTATATTTAGGTAAGACAGTGGAGAAATTAGTTAATGAACTGGTAACTTATCTATACGATTTTGTGTGTGCGTGTGAACGAGTGTTTGTGTGTTTGTGAGTGAGTGAAGGAATGTAGGTGTGCGTGTGTTTGTGCGTGGGTGGGCGAGTGTTTGTGTGTGCGAGTGAGAGAGTGTGTGCACTTGTTTGAGAGACACACTGTTTAATAGGAGAAGCATGTTTCTCTTCGGGATTAGCATAGTGCTGGGAAAGGTTAAAGGTTTCCCGTCTGTGTGCAAATGGGCACGGCACAATACATACACAACACAACAGAATACTTGCACTGCCTTTCATTGAGTGGCCAAAAAGCAGGGGATGAAACGGATGATTAAAGACATTTTTGATATTATGAACATTTGCAGACATCTCAATTGAGCCATATTAGTCAATTACTGACGAAAAAGGTGAATGTATGGTCTAAATTAAAACCGGGGTTTTGGTAGTTAAATAACTGACATTTTCACTGCTCTGTTGAGTAAGAAAAAAGTAACAAATGATGGGAAATGTAAAATGCAACAGCATTTAACTAGTACAACGCCATCGTTACCTACACCTTTTCCTCATCCATTTAGCAGGATCGTGTTACATCTTTGATAATAAGGGATGGTTTAGTTATCGTCATTTAAGCCATTGAAGTTTATTATTGCATTCAGCGGGGGGGTTAGTCCAATAGTGTGTACCCTAGAGATGCCTTATGTCTAACAGTAGAACCCTCACTTCCATGTCATCATTTCATTATTATTCCCCCTAGTATTCTTTTGTCAACCATGGGAAGTTGGTCTAATTTCTGAGCTATCACTCCTTTTACCAATAGACTCACCATTCTTAAAAAATCCATATTGCCTTACAGAACATAATCAGAATTTTGTTTGTTGCTCTTATGTGATTTACATTTGGGAAAGTGTCCCTTTTAGTCAAATATCATACATTACCACCCAGTGCTGTTGGTCATTCTGTAAACAACATGCTCAGTGGAGATGGTAGTTTCATGTCCAGTTCCAGGATCTGCATGTGTTTATTTTCTCTGTCTCAACTTTAGGCCAACTCGGGGAATAAAACACAGCACATTCACTCATCTCATCCAGTTTCATTTAATGGGGCAATGCATTCGATCTTACATTTGACATCATTTAGTGCGTGAATAAATTTTTCAAATTAGCCCTTTGTGGCAATTAAACATACCACCCTGGTGTTACGAGTGCAATGGTTTTACTGAGTGAGCTACAGTTGAGGTGGGTTGTATGGTGCTTATAAGTTATAAAAAAAAACATATAAATATATAGAAATGATCACAATAATATCTTACAATGGCTTGAATGGCAAACATGAAGGATTTTCTGATAATGCTTTAAAATGTAGTAATAATGGACATGGACGCTTCGGGCAGGGTGGTCCGTAGTATTACATTATCGTTGATGAGTGTGGTGGAGGCCTTAGTGCATTTCAATAGTTTTGACAGATCAACGTCCCAAGTAGGATAGAAGAGTCTGAGTACTGTTAACTGTGTCGTAGAAAAGGACTATTGCAAAATATAAGGAAAAAAACGTATTCATTGCATTTTCATTTAAATTGTTTATCTTTAAGAAAATATTCAGGGTTCTAATGTATTTTGGGCAGCTGATGAAATGTTACGTTGAGATGTGTACGTGGAATAGCTGAAAGTCCAGTGGGGTCACAAGACGTGTAAGTGGAATAGCTGGGAGTCCAGTGGGGTCACAAGACGTGTGGGTGGAATAGCTGGGAGTCCAGTGGGGTCACAAGACGTGTAAGTGGAATAGCTGGGAGTCCAGTGGGGTCACGTGACGTGTGGGTGGAATAGCTGGGAGTCCAGTGGGGTCACAAGACGTGGGTGGAATAGCTGGGAGTCCAGTGGGTGTCACGTGACGTGTGGGTGGAATAGCTGGGAGTCCAGTGGGGTCACGAGGCGTGTGGGTGGAAGAGAGTGCCCAAGCACGTTGGGGTTGTGGTCAAATCAGAAAACAGGAAACGTATAGATATAGTGGCCTGATGTAGCTGCCTTTTGTTGTGATGAGCATCGTGGTCCCATATGCAATCAAACCCTTCTGTCAGGCTAATTGAATTACCTCTCGGTGTGGAAGGAATAGAAGCTTGAAACCAAGTCACTTCTGGGTTTCATTTGGTTATGCTGGTGATTCCCATGGTGATGCTGTCCATAGTCCTCTGGGATGTCTCCCACTTACCTCCAGGACAATGTTGTCCTTTATTACTTGAAAGCCCATTGAATAGAGGCAATAGCTAGGCCGTTAACCTTTTTTCCCCTCGTATTCCCCTTTGAAAGTATTCTCCAAAGTCTTGAGTATACCATAAAAATATTTTCTTGCACAGCAAGAATTAGATTTTGATCAGCGGTGTGCCCTGTTATTTTCCAAAAATCTTTATAAAATGGCTCCAATTGACAAATATATACTGAAAATTATGAAACTGTTATGTTCTAGTTGATATGGACATTTAATTATAAAAAAGAAAAAACACCAGTCATCGTAAGTTTATATATTCATGAGTTAAGCACACGGACGTTCTTCCATGATTTTAACTGTTGCATGTCTGCTGTCCTGTCTCAATGGACAATATTAAATAAGATGTTTATGTTCCCATGTTGTTGAGTTTTTGAACGCATTGCTAGTATGTTTATGCTTTTATTATTGAATTGTCGATAACCAGGTTGTAATCCAATATTTTTATGCAAGTAGAGCTTGATGGAAACTGAATGTGGGTTGATAAACTTTCCAGATTTGGACAAAACAATACGAAAGACAAGGTGGGCTCTTTAGTGTGTGAAATAAATGATGTGAGAAATGGCGGGGGCAATGCCAGTTACTACAAACACGGATATAATAACCACCATATCAAAGTCAACTCGGCGTCACAGTATGTTGTGTGGTCCTACTACGACTCAGGAAAGCATGCAGTTACAAGGCTACAAACTACATGTTATAATACACATTAATGCGATCACAGTGCATGGTGATGAGCTGGAATGCTTCTTGCCTGTTATTAGTGAGGCTTTTATTTTGGTGACATGATCATTGATTTCTAGGTGTCCTATGACAGATACGAATAACCAGACTTTTATCCATACTAAACTCATCTGTAGGTTAGCTTACCCGCATTGTATCTATGAACTGTTGGCTATAGTGCATGTTCCAAGATCAGTATGGATATATTTGCTGTGTAAAGGTTTGTGTGACTATTGATAGAGTTGACAGTGCGATGGAAACAGTGAATTGAACTTTTAGTTTGTGTTTGGTACATTTATCTAGAACAATGCATTTTGGTGAAAGCACAGCTCTGGTGAGGAAGTGTCCTATACAACTTCTGTAATCCTGTACAACCTATAATAGCTGGAAAATATTTACATGCTTGTAATAACATAAATATCTACATTCTTGTTAAAATTAAACAAAACTGTTGGTTCCACTCGGTATTGGTGTCTTAACATTGTTAAATTTACAGAATTCAAAATGTAACCCGTATTTACAGTTTTGGGGAAAATGTATCACAAAATAATCTTATTTTCAAATTACAGTATATATGAACTCCACAAGCTTTTCTTTTTCAGATACATTTAGTCATGATACACAGTTTGGTTATTCCTGAATTAACTGGTGAACTGGTTGAATAGTTTTATTTTTTAGCCTTTGTATATGCGGCTGTGTAACAACATATATAGCTGTGCTCAAACAATGTAAACTATTGTTTGTATTAACTTCACCCTTACTCTAAAAGTAGTTGGCTGCTTTAAAATACTTCAGGGACAGTTTGTTAAACACCAATTTATTTACTTTGTCGTTTTTTCCTTTCTCTTCAAGGGTAGTTACCAAGTTGACCCTTTTACTCAAGGGTTGAACTGATGTTTCTTCTTAGGGCAGAGGACACTTTCTAGTGTGTAACTCTGTTACTTGATTAGCTGTAAGGAGACATCTAACAGCTTACCTCAAGATGTTACGTCTCACAATGATTTTTACCCAAGCCAGTGAATTGTATTAATACATTGGTCCTCATTGGGGGAGTAAATGTCATTTGATACACATTATGCAACATAAAAACCTTTTCGTTTTTTAAATTTGATAGTTGCTTTATGAATTACTTGACTGCTTCTTTGACAGCTACCTGTAGGATGGAAAATATAAATAGACAAATAAAGATATTAAATATTAAAAATACATTTCTATTACAGAAGTTTCCTTTAATAGACAACCAACTGCTAGAAATGTCTGGGGAGGAAATGCTAAATTGTTTTAGAATCACGTTATAAAGTACCTTATTTGTGGGAGTTGTGTGCATTTTATATATTAGTTTGGGGTGGAAATTGAAGAATGTTGTTTTAACACTCAAACTACCTAATACAATCCTGACTGACTTTGTCCCCATCCAAACTGGCATACTAAACTGTGCTGTAAGAACGCTCAAGCAAAGAGTGAAGTTCTTGATACATTTTGGTCTTCCATTCATGCCAATTCAAAGCCTTATTGTTGAAACATACTCACAATCACTGAAAGGGTTAAGCAAAGCCAGTGTTGCCTATTCCAACCACAACACACAAGGCTGATGCCAATGCTTTCCAGGTTCCATGTGGTGAAATTCATTGATTGGAGAAATACTTTAAAGCACAAATCCAAAGAAACACTTGTGCAGTTGTCATGAATCCAAACACTTTTTGGATGTTCAACTTGACTGTATTTTTTTCCCCCTGCTCTTGTTTGATCCTTGCCTTAGTCTTGACATATTTTCAAAAGAACAGCCACTCTTAAAGGACCTGAACAAACATACCTTGAAAGGTTGTTTTAGTGTGAATTCAGAACAAAAGCAATATTGGCAAGTGCACTTTGGTGTTCTAATTACAACATCACAAAAAATGCACTGCAGACAGAGTGGTATGTAGGGATTGTTGTTGACTCACGTCAATATAGTGAATTATTAAGCTGAGTGAAAAGGACTAATATTTGTGACGTTTATAGTACCATTTTAGAAGTATGTGTTGATTTGATTAGGATGTAGTTGGCGTCTGTACAACCCCTTCTAGTATTTGAAGACAAATACAATAGACTTAAGATAATCAAGAATGAAATGTTGTAGCTTTGACATTTTAATAGCTTTTTTGTATGCAACCCCTTTAACTGGGCATCTATGTATGTGCTTGTGTATTGATATTGATCATTCTCTGCAATTGCCATATGTTCCAAGTATAAAACATGTAATCTTCAAGGTAACATCAAGGCACATGGTGCAGTTGAGGTAGTGATAGAACATTGTATTTTGTGGACATAAAACACAATGGATCGCTAAACCAGAGAATTTAAGGATTATTTTTTAGTGAATAGGTGTATAGTTCTGTGTTGTGTGTGTGTGACAGTTTGCTGTCATGTCTTCATTAGTCTGTATGAAGGCAAGAATGTGAGTGTGAGATGGCAATATGAACTGCTGTCAGCAAAAGGGCAAAGAATGTGTGTATTCATTCTTGTCTGTTGTACTTCCTGGTTTACAAATACCATAGAGAATATTGGTTTGTTCCTAATTGGTAATATGAAATACATTCCCTTTGAAACACACTGATGTTTGTAAGAATCTGGTGCTATGGTCTGTACTAGTTTTTGGTTTGTCATTAAACTTGATTCTTTTTATTTGAGCAAACTTTTAAATTAATGATAACGTGAAAGGTTAGGCCTACTGGTTTCTAATACAGCTTCCTATGTGGAATGTGGGCCGAATAATTTGCATTCATGGACTTTTGAATGAACTAATTGAAAGTTTAATTTAGTTTGCAGTGTCCTTTGCCTTAACCGCCCACATGTTCATTTTGTTTCTGGATACATTTGCCTTCTTCCAGGAGGGCAGAGTGGTCTTGGTTTGAAGTCATTGGACATTACTTTGTATGATACTAAGGTTTGTTTACTCCATACACCAGCCAGGTGACACTTAACACAGGCCTTGTCTGCAGGCCACAACATTGGATTATTATGTGCTTGGATTGTAGCATGTCCATTTTGCCTGTACTAGAATATCATTGGCTCTTAATTTGGCAGCTTTTTGCTCTACCATCTTTGAAATTGTGGAATTGGTCAAGAATTGTATGTTAGGGATGACACTTAGTTAAACGTGCATTTCCGTTTGTGATCCAAAGAATGGATCAAGTATGCCAAGCCAATGTTTAGGAAAGCATGTTGACTTCCCATGTGACTTCAGTGTGAACATGAAAATGTCATGCTTCATTAAGGCCTAACTATACATTCAGGTGGTGCAATATGAGCAAGGACAAACGCACCAAATGCTTCCTTTCAGGCCTTTTGTCAACTCTCTTGCACTGTAGGCTGTTTTGAAGTAGGTTAGGGCCACTGCGGCCCGATGGAGCACTTGAGCCTGCCTGCATTCAGTATTGTGTAGATTCTAGAGCCTTCGGTTGCTTAACAAAATATATAGGTTTTACTAGCATGAGATAGTGAAGTACATTGTGCTATATTAAATACATATTACCTCAGAAATATATCAGATAACAATTAATTTAAATAGAAAATTCACACATCTAAAGTTTAATCTCATTAGTAAGATAATCAAGTCCATGCTATTACGTCTAATGTAGTTGATATGATCATGATGTTCTTTTTTGCCTACCTCCTTGATGCACAGCTCATCTGTCTTAGCTCATAACCACCTATACTAGGGTCTGAAATATGAAAGCACTTTTGATCACCTTTGATCCAAATGACAAAAAAAAGCAAGCGTGTGTTTGTGTGTGGGAGTGCAATTGTAACATGAAAGGAAAAATAATATATCACAACCACTGGAATGTGAAGCCAAACTGTATTATGATCAGAATGAAATGTCTTTAAGGTCTAACTGTTGTAGCATACACGTGGCTCGTGTTTGTGGTACATGCGTGCTGTCCTTCAGATACTTGTTGTAACAAGGTACTTTATGACTGCTTTCTATGAAATCCCCCAGAGACTATTGTTTTGTCCACCAGTAATAATCTGTTTTTTCAAAGCACGGTGGGTTTTTACAGGACATGTAAGTTGAGCCATACATCTAGTTTACGGTTGTAACCGTTTGTACAACCACAAGAGATTGAGAGAATGTGTGTCTAACCTGATTACAAAAGCAACAAATGACTAATGCTCTTATTTAAGTCTGATGATGGATATGTGACACGTGGTGTTTACGTGTGAAGGGAAATCATATCGTATCCAGCCTTAAGCCTATAAAAAAGAAAGAAATCTAGACCTTCAAAAAATAATTTGTTATAAAAAACCCCAACAACCAATTTTTGACATTTTGACTGAAGCGAAGGAATGTCAGATATAGTGACAGGGGTTACGAACCCTAAAATACTCATTCACAGACTTCCCTTCCCCGCCCTAAACCACTCTTCTCCTTGCTCATCATTTTAATGCGACAATGCATTTCCTGAAAGCACTTAGCCTTGTTATATCATTAAGTGTGCTGGTGAATGGTTGTTACAAAATGTTACATGTATAAAAGACATGACTAGGATTATTTAAGTGAATCAAACGGCGTAATCTGCATTGACCTTTCTGACATTACAGGAGAAATTTAACAAACCAAGGCATTGAAACCTGATCAATTCTCTTTTCTTTACAATGTATGCTACAGCCTATGAGTCTTGTCATTCAGTGTTGTGGCTTAGGATTGGATATGTTTAAATAAAGTGCTATTGCTTAATAAAAATCTACTTTGTGATTTCTTCCTTGTTTTGTATTCTCTTTTTACAGTTTAATACACAATATGTACACTTTTTACACACAGCTCATACAAAGCACATTAGTTACAATTATTTTTATATTTATACAAATTAGAAACAACAAGTTTACAATGTAAATAACTTTTTATAAGCAGTATCACATTTTAAACAAAGGGGAGGTATCATTCCTGCCAGTCTTTCTTTGAAAAACTTGGTGAGGTGCAAAAATCTTTGTGCAGTTTCACTTTTTGTTCTGTACTTAAGAACTTACAATTTTGAAATAGTTGTCTGAGATATCAGATTGCTTCATTTGAGGATGAACATTACTAAAATATTGTTTTTCCAACACACACCCTAACCAAAATAATCCACTATTTATCTAATTTGAGTGGGTGTAAAATTGTTTAAGAACTGCGAATGCATCCAATGAGTTTGTAGGGTCAAATGCATGCAAGGAATTTGGCACCAAATACTTATGTTGACTACTTCTACACAAGAATAACTGTCAAGATACTTTTGGTTTGCGATGTGCAAAAAGTCAGAAAGTGATTCAAGCAATACGGATGTATTGGCAGTTTTTTGCCCATCATGAGTTAAAATCATTACAGAGACAAACAACAAATAGTCTCACTGTCAAACTTATTTTTGCACCTGTGTATTATGGCTTTCCATTACACCGAAATTTGGAAAGAAAAATAAGCCATTATAAAAACATTTAAAAAGGAAATATTAGTTACATAACATTGTAATGAAGGGTGTTTCTTAGAAAAATAAAATCACTGAAGATACTTTTTTCATGAAGTAAATAAACTGTGATGGCAATTTCAACAACAAAGTGAATTACGAGACAATATAGATAAACTGATTGCCGTTTGTCGTAAAAAAGAAATGTTAAAAATGTGTATAAGAAACAAATGAGTCATCAATGGTAGTATCTCATCGTTTGACATTTCTGTTGAGGGATGGACTTTCCTTCCCTCTGCTCCAATCATCTTTTGGCTGAGCGTCTGGTCTCCTTTCCATTAATGACAGCTGCTCCTGGGTTAGCTGCTCTGCTGCCGACACCACTGCCAGCCCGCCCTCCCTGCTGAGGGTTCGTCAAGCTCCCGGAACCTTGAGAATTAACACCGTTCCCATTGGTAGTCTCATTTCCTGGAAAATGTTATGGAAAATTGGCACGCTAAATGTATAAATCTTCATGAAACAGTTATAGGGAGTCATGTAGAGTTATGGTGTTCAGAATAAACCATCTGTAAAACAGAAAGCTGTTGCTGTCTAATTGCTGAACCTGCCACTTGCAGGCCTTTAAAGCCACTTAACAGCTTTGAGAATGGATTATTCGGTTCTTTCAGGAATGTCACTTTCATTTGCACTAAAACAGTTGACATTCATTAAAAATCCCTCTCCGTACTGTAGTTTATTTGACTTAAGTGTTATTTTGTCATGATTAGGTGTTCCCCTCATTTGTTTGAGCAGTGTATTAATAAATAGTTGACTTACCAGCTGAGCTCACAGATGAGCTGTTGTTGTTGTTCAGCATGTTTCCTTGGTCACTAAGTACCTGGGAATAAAAAAAATCTGTTAATGTACAATGCAAGAAGAAAAGAGTTTGGTAACTGCATACTGTGAATGCGTCTGAAGGTGGGCATGTTTCAAGAATGTATTGGATCAACAAAAGTGGGTGTATGAAAAGCCAATCAGCTGTTGTCGTTTGCTTAGTTGTAGGACTACAGCTACTCCAACCATGGGAGCATGGAGCTGGTGTCCAACTGTAGGTTTGGAATGACATCAGTATTTATGTCCCAATATAAATTGTATATTCTGTATTTTAAAGCACAGGAATGTGCACGTTAACCTTTTTTTCCCACTTTAAATCCGGCTCACAATTTTGAAAAAACACTCTTTCCCTTTTCCAACCCAGATGTTATTGGATGATAACCAAACCTGATTTTTTTATCATTCACTTTGTCTTTACGTATTTGTTTAAAAATTACAAAAATATCTGCATTGACAGGTTAGGCCTTTTACTTCATAACATCTAACAACAACATCTAAACCAGGGGTATTCAATTAAAATGTTTAGAGGTCCAGCTAGACCAAATTACCTCAAGCAAAGGTCCGGAACATCATGCCTTATTTGCGTTATGGTTCAGTGCCATACATATTGAGTTAGTCTAGTAGTTGTATGTATGTTGTAAACAACGGACTCGCAAATAAAATAAAGAGTGTACAATTCAATAACATTTAAACTAAATGTATTGTCAGTTTTCATATTTAACTTGAATTATAAATGGTTTTATATAAATTATGTATAAAATAAATATTGAATTATAAATAATAATTACTCTAATAATAACATACATTTTCTAATTTCAAGTAAAATAAAGGATGCATTTAGAAATAAAATACATAAGAGCTTTTTAGAGTGGTTAATTCTCGAAAAACGCTTGTTTCCCTTTTTCTATTTTGTTAACTCCATTTCGCAAGCAACTTTAAGGGAACACTCGTTAGTACGTTGTTGGGCAGTGAATGAATGTGTTAGGATATTGTGGATTGATCACATTGGGCTCATCGTTATGATCGTCACATTTCTGTGCCCTCAGTTCGGATTGGAGTAGGTATCTGTCCTCAAAGGATGTGTGCTTTATCTCGTAGTGGCACTTCTCGTTGCCGCTTTTAATTATCGCCACGGTTTCGTAACATATGAAAAACATTTTGTTTTTGAACTACCCGTGGGAAGAATTAACAAGTAAGTTAGTCCACATTAAAAGCTTTGTTTTCGCTCTTTGCGTCATGTGAAATAACGTTTTTTCGGACTAACTTAGTTCTCCCACTATCAAGCTACCTTTGGTCGCTCTTGCGTTTGTGTCATTGTGTGTATCACACGAATTAGAGGCCAGTGCCCAAATGTGATTGGCTGAGTAGCTTCACGTTGGGTGATTTACAAGGCATATGCGATTGGTCTGAGTTTACTGGGCGCCAAACCAGTGCCGTAGAGGCTAGAAACGTTGTGCAGTTAAAATGGAAACGTTCCGTCAAGTGTATTAATTCTCAATAATATATCGGTTATAGGTCCTGGTTCTACCCGCCAATTAGTGACCCCTGATCTAAACCATTAGGTGTATTTGATGAATACAATTTGAAGTATGCAGTTACCAACATTTGGAATACGCAACTTGAAATAACTAAATTCAGTAAGCGACCCTATATTCAAAACATTCCTTACCGTCTTGTTTTTCATCTGATCCATGTTAGAGTATTCTGGGTTAGGTTCACTGAAGTTTGGCACCTCTGAGTAAACCATACAAAACCTAAACATAACATTAGCAGCGACCATTAGTTACATTGTGTGTGGGTTGTTCTGGCACGGCAAAATGTGTTACATCATCCTAATGTAAATCAACTAATATGGTAGGCTAATTTCTACCATTATGATAACATTGTGCCACCAGTAGGATTATTATTACCAATCACGAAAACACCATTGAATACATTTCACCTCACAATAATAGATCTTGGAGTGTCAGTTTTCTACAATAAAAGTCAATGTACCATTTGCAAATGTAGTAACATTTAAATTATATTTTACTGCATTAATCTTTGTGTTTACAGGCCGTTTTTACCAGCCTACGGTTGTTTCTACAGTAAATACAAATGTGTTTTGCAGGACAAACTCAAAACTTACATATGTTTTGTTATAAAGTAGTTAAACAAATATTATGTATCAGTTTTTTTTCATGATGCCACAATCAAGAGACAGCAGTTACTACCAGAATTTTAGATTGACCTGGCTTCTTCTTTCATTAAGCATAAAATGTAATTCAGCACAGAGCAGTTACAGTACTTACTCCCCAATCTTAGACAGCTCTCCACCTCGGCCTGTGTACAGAGTCAGGCAACCTTTGAACACTGACGCATATCTGGAGACAAAAATGCAATTATTTCAATGTTAAATATTTTTCCCCAGAATTTGTAATGGTGAACCAATACTACTAACAACATAGGGCACATATTCCAGCAATTGCAGCGTTGTGTTTTTCCATGCTATTGATCCTTTTGCAGGAAGGAACATGGAAAAATATATATTAACAGCAGTGGAGGTAGTGTTTGGCAGAATACATATACTTCACGAAAAAAAATCCAAATTCAAATGCTCAATATTATATCACCAAATATATTTGATAGCATATATTTCAATGCAATTCAATGTCAGGTCTCTCAACCAGACAGTGTGACTTAACCGATGACTCACCCCTTGGTAAGTCTGATGATGTCACCGGTTTGGATCAGTCCCCCAACCTCATCCCAAACAGATATGCTGATGCTGCCCGTCTTGTCCGCTACCTTACAAGTCCGAACCTCATGCCCATCTTTTGTCTTTGTCACCCGTCCTGTGTGAAAAGGGGTAGAAGGAACAAAAAACTAGAGTGACTTTCTATTGTTTTAAAGAGACGAACGCTGTACAAGAAAGTGTAAATGATCTCATTATGAGAGGGAAGTTTAAAACAGCATTTATTTGATGCTAGCATGACTTAGATTAGCCTACGAGTGTGTGTGTGTGTGTGTGTGTGTGTGTGTGTGTGTGTGTGTGTGTGTGTGTGTGTGTGTGTGTGTGTGTGTGTGTGTGAAATTGTACATGCATTTTGCTCCACCGCTGGGCATAACACGATCGTTAACTGTTTATAACATTACCGGTAATAAGTAACAATGAAACAAGAACTTTCTTACCTGTTTCCAATACGATGAAAATAACGTTGAGATTCTTGAGACCTGGCTTGATGTCCTTAACTTGGGTCTCTGTCGTCATCTTTCAAATTTTCGTCATGTATCCAAAAAGGTTGCTAAGTCAACTCTGGAACAAAGCAGCACTGGAATGTTGACAAGACAAGTGTGTAAGAGCCAGCTTAATAGGAAATACTTGGCCTTGATAATGATGCATGCATTTGTGCACAGCAATGAAAAGATTACATCAAGTATGCAACTCAAGTCGACTAGTGTTGACTATCGTAGGTTAAGCTGCAACTAGCTAGCTATCAAACCAATCACGCAACTGGTGGTGTAGTTGAGCAAACTGCCGGACCGTTTGTCGACAGTGAGTTAGCTACTGCCTGCTTCAGTATCTGGAGCTGTCTCAAGCATTAATTACTTCTATACACAAAACCTATTAGCAAATGATAGCCATGGGGGCTAACGTTAGCTATAGCTTAATGGGTGACAGGTATTTAGCTAAAAGTCATTACCTCAACGGAGTAGTATTGTCGTTCACAGCTGCGCTATATGGTATATGCAATTTCAAGTAATTGGGACCAGTTAGTAAAAATAAAAGTATGGTTTTCCTTTATGGTAAATGCTGTTTATTTTTTCGTTGGAGCGTCAGTACAGTACGTCACTAAAGTAGAGGCAAAGACCAGAGATACTACTCCGGAGATTGGAAACAGCGTTGATAACGTTTCGTCAATGGGCCATTATGGGATAAGACGTGCACTTCATTTGGTGCTTGCTCATAAACCCAACAATAGCCCGAGTTACAAGACAAATAATAACTAAACCATTAGGAATATTCTATGATATATGAGATAAGTCAATTAATATTTGTAGAGACGTATCGTGTTAGTATGAAATGCCACACGTCTAGAACATTCGAATATAAATATAACCTTCGTTCCCTGAGGGAGGGAACATGGTGCCACGGAAAGATGCGTCGTATGCATCCATGTATGTAACAGCAATAAATACAATCAGGCTTGATAAGGCCCAACAGGCAGCGGCTAGCCCTATCTGCCCCTATAAGTATCCACCTAACACTTGCTCTCACTGATTTCAGGACTTCTCACTGCTTTGAAAAGGCAGCCCCAAACGTAGTGGCTAGGTTATCTTTATAACAGACGATTCTCTTTCGGTCTTTCACTACTGCAAGTCCCACTACTACAGGACAACACATAGTGGCGTAAACCTGGAGAGACAGAACAGTAAAGCAAGGGTTTGAGGCTACCCGCCCAAAAAGTGTGAGGCAGGATAAAACAGCCCAGACAGGCAGCCACCCATCCACCTAGCTCACAGCTCAGGTGGATAGGTGGTGCCAGGACAGGGGTGGTGACATAAAGGTGGCATAGAACAGCATAGAGGGACAGACTATGCTTGAGGGACAGACTATGTTTGAAAAGTGCACCGCTAAAGACTAGAATTGATTTGGAATACAGACTGGAATATGTTCCAGATAATGCAGAAGCACAGCTGTCCAGACATTGCTTGTCAGCTGATGAAGAGGGAGTGGGTAGAGGTCCATGGCATGATAGGCACAAAAGACAAATAGGAAGCAGTGCATTCTTGGAGTCACTGCCCACAGATGAAGTGCAAGAGGGATGGACCAAAATAACATGGGATAAAAAAATGCTAGGTCGAAAGCCAGGGGCAAAACAACACCTCCATGAATACTGTGGAATCCCATAAAGCTCTTTGTTATTTTTGAGCTTGTGCAATTTCACCAGAAATAATGGATATACAGGCCTAATTAAATGACACATGCATTTGAGACCTGATACATACTGCTTATACAAACAAAATACATCCTACATAATATTGAAATTTTTTTACAATGGATTTGGTGATTTTAACTTAGGTGTGAGGTTTGTGAGGTTTGCTATAAAAACTCTGTGAGGTTTTATGGCAACGTGAACTCAATTGATCTTGTGGGCGGAAGCGTGTGCTTCTCATTTCCAAGTTTTCGATCTCCCCTTTCCTCTAAAATATCTGTGGAGACTTGTCCCCTACTGCGTTATATTGGTCAAATGATATGCCAATCTAAAATGTTGTCCTATGAAAATGGACTATATGTGACGCGCTTCAGATTTGAGCATACCATAGGCTCGTTGTAAGAGAAGAGACAACAATCATAACATAAGACAGGTGGAGTCAACTGTCAATCAGAAAAGTTGACAATTTGGTTGCTTAGCGGCAGGGGCGAGGGCTGGACAAGAAAATGTGGTGACAGTAATCAAGAAAAAAATGGATATCGTGCTGGCATGCTAACCTAAATACTAACACAAACGTTATTTAAAGGACACGTTATCCATTGCCGAGTTTTATATGAACAGGTACAGTTACTACGTTGGTCGAAAATATCAGCGTCATCTCATCTTGTCAATAACCTAGGCTTTACGCTCTGTCTGCTTGTTTTACCTATGTGTGGTGCCAGCTTGTGCCAGCCAGCTATTAGCGAGCTAGCTGCAGCTAGCGTTAACTAGTGAATGTAGTCGGTCTGTGGTGTATTCATTAAAAAAACGTTTTAGTTACGAAACGTTTAATCAGAGGTTTCCAATTCGCTAAATGCAGGTCCCTCCCAATTGTTTTCGGTTTGGAAAACCGTTTCTGTACTAAAACGTTTTGTTTTCGACAAAATGAATACACTCCAGCTGTTGCTAGTTTAGTTAGCTAGGTGTTACAATTCGTACGTTAGCAAGCTGAATCGTCCGAGTTTGGTAATTGTTATCCATCTCTATTCTGACATCTTTTTACAGCAGGCTACTGTTTACTAACTATCGTACCGTAAATAATTGTGTAACTAACGAACGTTCCGGGATTACATTTTTAAACAGTAATAATTTCCGTTTTGCAATTACTTGCTTTGCTAGCAAATCACTTACATGGTAAACTACATATTTTGAATTCACAGTACTACAGGAACGTTACTCATCCAAACAACAATGCATTACTTTTTATTTTTACCAGATTTATGTACATTTTCCAAGAATCATTACACCAGGGCTACCCACTCTAATGTTCTGCCCCTGCGTTCAGTAGAGTGTGGTCCGTATTTTCAATGAAGAGGGGGGCTAAGGATTCTGGCCCAAGAAAGGAAAGACACTGGTGAGTGCAGTTCGAGGACACGTACATAAAGTACTGTTTCAGGTCATTAATTATTGTTGGGCCACGGTAATGTTTCAGTCCGTGTATTAGCGTTAAATGTGCATTTCTGTCTTTTATAATCATCAATCTTGATTAAAGGTATATTTACCTTCCAAGCACAGGTGTTCCATACATTCTCCTGAACTGCAGCTTATAATGAAAGATGAGACTATAAAACACATTGATGAGATATTAGTCTTATTGCATTTTGATTTCTCCTGCTAACAATTGGTAAACAGACTTAGGCATGGAAAGGATTGTTTCTAGTTAACTGCAGTGCTTGCTAACAACTGTATAATAAAGACTGAAACCAGTGATTTGGTCATATGGCTACATGAGAATACTGTAATAAAAACTGTGGAAAGGCTGCTTCTGTAACAATGTGAAATGCTCATTCTAGCACTTTCCCCACTGTGCTGATGTGTTCACTTATACAGACCTTCAATGGGTCAAGCCTACACAGCATACAGAAAGGCAATTCATAGCAGAGTTTTGGGGCACACCCCTTTTGAGGAAAGAGGCAGAAAAAATGTATATTGGCTTTGTGAGCCTATCAGGTGTCCAATATCTTGCATTTTTTTAAATGAGTAAAACCAATTTCATTAGTTTGTCTATCCTCTAGGCTTACGGCACTTTCTCACTGGTGTTGTAGTTTGTCTATCCTCTAGGCTTACGACCCTTTCCCACTGGTGTTGAAAGTTGTAGTTTGTCTATTCTCTAGGCTTACAACCCTTCCCCACTGGTGTTGTAGTTTGTCTATTCTCTAGGCTTACAACCCTTCCCCACTGGTGTTGTAGTTCATGTCTATTCTCTAGGCTTACAACCCTTCCCCACTGGTGTTGTCAGTTGTAGTGGGTTCCGGTGATGTGCCATGGGCTACGAGGTCACCCGGTTCCAGGGGGACGTGGATGAGGACCTGCTGTGCCCCATCTGCAGTGGAGTCCTAGAGGAACCTGTACAGGTTAGTGTTGTATACATCTGTGCTGTTTTAGTCCATCAGAGAAAAGCCGAAATTGTCTGTGTGTTGTCCATTCAGGTTTATAGTCATATTGGATCCGGTCCTTGTCAACATGTTGACAAAACACCTATTTCACTTGCACAATAAACCAAACTCATGTTCTATCCCAAAATGGTTTACTGGGCCAAGTCAAGTCCTTGCAGAAAAGCGGCGTTATTGTGAGAGTTCACATCCATGTTACGGCATACCGCCAGTGCTGGGAGACCCACTGCAGATGGTGAAAATGATAGCTGCAACTTCCAGGTTGGAGTGGGAAGTTGGACCGGGTTGCCTTGTCTTTTCACTTACTAGGGACTCTTTGTAGTGGATCAGGTACCAGCAAGCTCTGTCATGGGCGTTGGCCAGAGAACATACTCTTGTATCCAATTGCAAAGGTACCGATTAATTCTTCCTGGATAATTGAAGAGTTTGTAAGCGGCAGACCGGCTTGGTGAGTGTATTGGGGGGGCCAATCTTCAATTCTCCCAAACCTGCTGGGAGTTGATGCAAGTAAATAATCAGCGCTAAATTGGAGGGAAAACATCTAGTAGGCCACTTATTTTCTCGTGCCAAAGGTGAAATATATATTAAATTTGCTGTTCTTAAATTTTGAGGTTTTGAAACTCGATAAATACAAATTCTAGTCAAATTGCCAGTGAAAGTTATGACAGAAACATGAGATTAGCCTTGCATTTTGTCCAGAAAGGGAATGGGCAGAGAGAGGGAGGGAGAGAGCCAGGGCACCATGAGAGGGATAAAGGCTTACAGGGAAATAAAGGCTTTCAGTGGGATGCAGTGACAGCAAGAAGAGAGGACGGACGCGAGACAGAAGTATGGCGAGATGAGCTCTGCCGGAAGGTCTGTTCATTCTGACAGATTGATGATAGGAACTGAAGCACGTTGTGTACTAATGCATAAATATGGGGCAGAGTTTTGTGGAATCGGGTTAGTGATGCTTAGTCACATACGAGAGGGAGGCAGAGATGCTTGCCTCACCACGGAGCTATGACTACCGACGCTCTTCACTCTGGCGTCCCCACCAAGTGGTATGAATGTTCGCTATAATTCAGGCCAGGATGGTATTGCCTATCACAGAAATTAGCTGTATTCCAAGGCCCCGCTGAGGGTATAAGACGTGTTCTACGCTGAGAAAATGTGAGGGAAATTAGAGGACAGGTTAAGTGTGCATGTTCTGTCTGCAACATTCCGGTGTTGTTTGGTTCTCGCTGACCTTGCTGAAGTCATGGCTGCTGTCTGGAATGTCCCAAGGCTGGGCTGGGTGCGGCGTTGTTCGATCATTCATACTCCCTCTGGGGGTCCTGTGTGAATCAGCAGCACTGCAGCACAAATAGAGGACCGGAGGTAGTAGGGCCACCACTGTCTGGAATGGGACACTGTTCCTTAGTATTAATAACATAAGCTCTGGTGATGAGCTATACTTTATCCAAAATAAATAGAATTGTAATATAGTAATAGAATTGCAAAACAAAAACAACCATGAAAGTAAATGTTTTTCTCAAATATCACCCCTAAGGATCCTTCTAAATAAAAATATAAAAATAAAATCTTCATGAACATTCTGATCAGTAGAAAAATACTTTTTATTGTTGACTTTAATAAGCCAGGCAGTGGGTAAAAATAGCTTCAACCTATTTATAAACCGGTTACCTAAAATCCTGATTGCGGATTGGCTGATATTGACAGCAAGCACAGATTTTTCGTAAATGTGATTTTTTATTGAGAACTGGGTGCTGTAGTCATGTACATGGGAATATTGTCTGAATGGAAACGTATGGCGGGGATATTGTCTGAATGGAAACGTATGGCGGGGATATTGTCTGAATGGAAACGTATGGCGGGGATATTGTCTGAATGGAAACGTATGGCGGGGATATTGTCTGAATGGAAACGTACGGCGGGGATATTGTCTGAATGGAAACGTATGGCGGGGATATTGTCTGAATGGAAACATATGGTTGGAATATTGTCTGAATGGAAACTTATGGCGGGGATATTGTCTGAATGCAGGGTCATAAGAAGCGGAGCGGCTAGACACAATGTGCGTTGGGGTCTCACCCGTCGCCTCCTCTCCTCAGGCCCCTCACTGTGAGCACGCCTTCTGCAACGCCTGCATCACCCAGTGGTTCTCCCAGCAGCAGATATGCCCGGTGGACCGCAGCGTGGTGACGCTGGCCCACCTGAGGCCCGTGCCCCGCATCATGCGCAACATGCTCTCCAAGCTGCAGATCGCCTGCGACAACGCCGGCTTCGGCTGTGCCGCCGTGCTGCGCCTGGACCAGCTGCAGTCCCACCTCCGGGACTGCCAGCACAACCCCAAGAGGCCCGTCCAGTGTGACCATGGCTGTGGGTGAGTGGGTCCCCGCTTCATTTATTCATATCCTGGTTTACAAAGGGACTTTTTTTTTTTTTTTTTTTTTTTAAGGCTTGAACTAATTTATCTAAATGAAAGGCTTTAAAGGGTTAAATTGTCTTGTTGTCTCCTGAAAAGGTATTTTAAGATCCGTTTGTGGCGTAAAGAGGTGATTTAAAGAATGATGAGTGGTTTGTTGATGTGTTATAGCTCTGGTTGAGCACAGAGGAACCACGATTGAATTCAGAATGTTCAATGTCAACATTACCAAGCAAGGTAATTTAGCTACATGGTAGCAAACGGCTGTTCGTCCAGGTACCATGGGAAAGTTCAAGTTAAATCAGAAGTGTTTGGATGATGGCCACTTCGTGATTGAAATCAGTTGAAGGGAAAGAACACAAAGCCCTCGGTTTTTTGCAAGAAGTTTTTCAAACTTGGCACAATAGGAATTCAATCTGTGAAATCCTATATGAAGTGTAAGAAACACAAAAACCGCTGTGAAAAGCTTCCAACAAACACCCCACATGTTCAACTTCTGTTTGGTCTTATGACAGCCAGTAACGTTATTGTTAGCAGTCGGCTCTAACAACAGTGTTCTTCAGTCGAATTGGGGTCTATCATATATTTTTGATGGGGTGTTTTTAGTGAAATTGGTCTTGAATTGTGTATTGGCATTTAAAAAGTCTTACAAATAACTTGCTTAAATCTGCAAAAACCCTGTATATAAATAATGTAGACAACAGTCAAATAAATCATGCAGGACTCGGGTTCAGCCAGAACCGTCTTGGGAAACCCATATGGGTGAGCCGGGTTGCACTATAAGGCTGTTGATGTTCTCTTTCAGACTGGAGATGCCTAAAGACGAGGTTTCCGGTCACAACTGCATCAAACATTTGCGCAGTGTGGTGCAACAACAGCAGGGCAGGATCGCCGACCTGGAGAAGACGGCTGCTGAACACAAGCATCAGCTGGCAGAGCAGGTCTGTTTGCAGCTGCATGGGGGAGTGTCTGCATGCCTGTTCCCTGGTGGTGTCTCTGGCCGTGGCCTGCAGTGCCCTCTTAAGGGGCTGTAATACATGGTGGTCTAGCCATCGTTGGGTTAGAAGTTGGTGATGATATCCTTTGATTGTCGGGAGGGGTGGCTGGGTCGGTCGGTCGATGGGACTGTGTGGTCCTGAAGCCCGGTGTGATGCATCTCCTCTCTGCCCACAGAAACGAGACATCCAGCTGTTGAAGGCCTACATGAGGGCCATCCGCAGTGCCAACCCCAACCTCCAGAACCTAGAGGAGACCATCGAGTACAACGAGATCCTGGAGTGAGTGGTCCATCCGGCACCGGAGTGTAATGCGCCATAATGACCCCTTGTGTTTAGGACCAACCCGTCATGTCCTCTCCACCCCCCCTAGGTGGGTGAACTCCCTCCAGCCGGCACGTGTCACCCGCTGGGGGGGAATGATCTCCACGCCAGACGCCGTCCTTCAAGCGGTCATCAAGCGCTCGCTGGTGGAGAGCGGCTGCCCGCCCTCCGTCGTCAACGACCTGATCGAGAACGCCCACGAGAGGAACTGGCCCGCCGGCCTGGCCACGCTGGAGACGCGGCAGATGAACCGCCGCTACTACGAGAACTACGTGGCCAAGCGGATCCCGGGGAAACAGGCCGTGGTGGTGATGGCCTGCGAGAACCAACATATGGGGGAGGACATGATCCTGGAGCCGGGCCTGGTCATGATCTTCGCCCATGGGGTGGAGGAGATCCTATGACCCAGGGGGGGTTGGCGGCGAGCAGAGGGTATATGGTCTGAGCAATGGGGACGGAGCAATGCTATGGATGCGTCCCCAAAAGGTCATCCTATTCGATATAGGCCCTGGTGCAAAGTAAGGCACTACATAGGGAACTGGGTGCCTATAACACTGTTACGATAGGGAGAGATGCTATGACAGACCAAGGTTTATGTAGATCAAAAGAAGACTAGCGATGCCCCCTATTTTCTGTTTTCAGTTGTTGAGGTGGTTATTGAGCGGAATGGGAGGAAGGCATATTCCTCATCTTGCACAACTGTGCAGCACCTTTTAGCATTGAAATTCTTCTAATTCGCTTGGCAATATTAAGCTTAATGGGTTGAGTGACAACAAGCTAGTTTATTATCAAATGTATGGTGGAAAATGTGTGGTGTACTTTTAGTTTACCGGAATCATGAGAGCCTAAGCTAGGAGAAACAATTTTCTTGTTATACCTGCTGATGAGGTCTTTAGATGGTATTTTGACTGTTCACCCACATCACTCGGAGGTTGTGCTTTGTTAGATCAGGCTACTGTATGTATGTTTTTGTTGTTGATATTGTCATTATTTGGTGACCATTTCATAACTATCAAGAAAACTTCTTTAAGATGTAGGGGAAATCCAAAGTTCTGTTATGTCTTCAGTGGGTTTACCATGACTAATCAATTGGTAGGGTAGTATTGAGCAAGAGATTGATTACCGATTGTTCGAATGAACACCAGAAGTCAGTTTCACCAGCTAAATGTACCCAGGAATCCCAAAAACCCTTTAGATCCCATCGCAGTGTCTTCTGAATCCGGTGCATGATAAGGGAAGTTTGTCTGGCTGTGTCCTTCCTGCCTCACGTCTACTCTGGTGCGACTAGTTTACTGTACACTTGTCAAACTGAAATGACCTACATATAACCTGCGTCACTCATGTTGGCTACTCTATTGTGACAATGGCAAATTGGTTCCAATCCTTGCAAGTACACATCTTGTCTTTGATGAGGTGTTCACTGGAATGACTCATCGTGTCTATATCACGTCAGTTTGAGTCAACACGGCTAGTGAAGGGGACTTAATCTCCTTTGGATTATTGAAATTCAGATAGTGTGGGAGAGACAGGATAAAATATAAAAGTGGTCTCCAGCGAAGAATGTAGAGAAAATAGTAGTGAATAATAATTCTCTGGACAGGAGATGAAGAAAAGATAAGCCGCTCTCTCTGCCTTATACAAAATATGTATTTAGATACATAAAAACCAACAAGGATATATCTGTAATGTGCAAAGTGAAGAAAATGTAAAATAAGATTGTAGCCAAATCTGCCTTCTCCTCACCCCCTCTGTGTTTGGCAACATATTTTTTGGCTCAGATTTGTAAAGAGATGACTCCACCCCCCGGGTTTGTAGTTGTGTGAAGAGATGACTCCACCCCCCGGGTTTGTAGTTGTGTGAAAAGATGACTCCACCCCCCGGGTTTGTAGTTGTGTGAAGAGATGACTCCACCCCCTGGGTTTGTAGTTGTGACTTCACCAGAAACCTGTTCATCAATAATGAAAGTAATATGGCTGATCCATACCTAAGTGCATCACTGTTTTTCTGAGACTGTCAGGGACAATTCTTCAGGACTCCCATAGAGAGAACTGGTTCTCTTTCTCTTGATAATCTATTACCGTGGCCCTCTCACCTCCCTGGGCAGAGACATTTGGACTGTTTCCTGTTCAGATGAAGGAATGCATGTGCTCAACTGTATGAGCCCCGGGAAACTGCTGAGCATAAATACAGGTCATGTAGGTCACCGTTTTCTACAAGGACCAACTACATTTCTCATCATTACCTTATTCCATTAGTATCATGGAGGCATTATAATCCATTTTGTCAACAACAGACCTTTGATCTTCCTCTAGATGCAGAAGTGATCAGGATTGCCACTTCTGATAAAAATGCTGAAAGAAATTGTTGTGGAAGGATCGAGCCCTGGTGAAGACTGCAGACTTGGAATTTAATTTCTTTATTTGATGGAGTACAGTTTTTTGCCTTGTGTTTGTCTGAAGTTAATGTTGTGTATATGATTCTCTTATTAGTCATTTGAGTGTCCTGTGTTGGATGTTTCTTTTATGATATGTATATATTTGGTTAGAAGTGGGTCCAATTGTATGAAAATGTGTACTTATTCTCAGAGGCTACCAAAGCATTTATCCACAGCAATTATGTAAAAAATAATAATAATCATCAGTTTTTATGGACTTATTTTGATATCATTGTCAAATGTAAATCATGCTACTCAACATACTTGTTTGTCATATTACTCAAAGCAGTATCGTATATAGCCTATCCTAGAGTTGCTTTCAGTATTACATTAAGTGCTGCTCTTGTGTGGTAATTTGGGTATACCAGCCTTTTCATGAACATGTAGAGCTCCTGTCTTACAGTGAGGCAGGCAGACAGGCATCAAGACATTCAGTTACAGTTCAGTTCAATTGTTTATTCTAATGGGCAACAGGGGCAAGCCTAGACAGCTTCAAGTCTGGTATGATTCTTGAGGCACACTTCTATTACTACCAAAGAGTCAGCTCTTACATTCTGGTGTGGGTACAGGGGTCTAAACGTGTGTATGGTTTTGTTTCCCTGGCCTTTGAGGAGCAAAATTCACCAACACATACTGTCATTATGACTCATAGAGAAATGTCTGGACTTTTAGCAAGTCCTCATTTCATGTATAGTGGCTTATTACAACCAACCTTATACATCTGCATTTTTGTCATATTACTGTCATTTAGAATGAAAATGATTCATGTCTTTACAGCTAACTCTCCCCAGATGCTAGTGCAACCACAGAGATGGGTAGCTAATCACTTTATGGTGGGTGAAAGAGCTGAGCTTTGCAGTCAGTTACAAAAGCTAGGCACTGCAAAGATCCGAGGTGCACACGTATGGACAGCTAACATGAATGTTCTCACAATCAGGGTGTTCCAAACTCCTGCTTAAGCCTTCCCAGACATTTTTTAAAGTGGTACTAATTTATTATAGTCAAAGGCTTTATGATGACTAAATCAGCTGTGCCAGTATGTGGTTTCAGTATTGAAATGTATTAAACTATTACAAATTACACTTACACTGATTGAATTACACTAACAATATAAATATAATTCAAATAACCTTAAACCATTAATGATTTGAAATACTTGGCTAATCTGGATGTACAAGATATTTGCCATTTAAAGCCTGCTAATCTAACTATTGCCATTGAGAGCATAGAATCCAAAATCATAGTCGTTGAAGCTTTTAGCTTCTAGTTTTTTTTAAAATATCTTCTGCATTTATCGTGAATGTTCCCAAAAACACGCTTTGAAAGCTGCTGTGTGCATTACTGGCATTGCTCTTAGTGCAAGGACTGTCAATTAACAGATAGCCACTGGATCCAAAGGCCGGCTAACACCACCCAATGCATGACTATTATAAACTAAAAACCTAACAGACAAAAGAATAATTCTCATCCCCTCCCACATTTATAGCGCCATCTACACATCTAACACACTCGTTAGTTTTGTAACACACAGAACACACAGAAAAAGACCCAAACTCAATATTAAATGCATCAGTTCCTAAAATTACCACAACAATGCTTGTTATAATTTTGATTGCAGTTTGCCTTGGCCTGTTAGAAGTTGTTAATCTAGACAAAAAAACAAATTATCAAACATTTGTATTTAAAATGATAGCCACCAGGTGGTGATATTTCTAATACAATTAGAACTCCATATAAATTAAAATGTTTTCTTTTACAACCAGCAACCAACAAAATAGTAACTTATTTAAAAGGTTGGTAATTTTTTTAAGAATAAGGTACGCAGTGAATGCAGTCACCGATAAAATGGATCTAGAGCTGTGGCCAAACGTTTTGAGAATTACACAAATATTAATTTTCACAAAGTCTGCTGCCTCAGTTTTTATGATGGCAATTTGCATATACTCCAGAATGTCATGTAGAGTGAACAGATGAATTGTAATTAATTGCAAAGTCCCTATTTGCAATGAAAGATAACTTAGTTCCCTGAAAAAACATTTCCACTGAATTTCTGACACAAAAGGACCAGCTGACATCATGTCAGTGATCCTCTTGTTAACACAGGTGCTTTGCATGTACTTCATGTCAATAATAGCCCTTGACACTTGCTTGTAATTAAAATTCAGTATACCATAATAACATCTGACAAAAAGATCTAAAACCACTGCAGCAGCAACAGCAAACTTTGTGTAAATCAACACTTGTGTCGTTCTCTAAACTTTTGGCCACGGCTGTATGCCGTCAGGCCCAACAATGCCATTTATCTATAGCTATTCACTAGTCTCGTGAACGGTCTTGTGCCTTTTTCCTTAAGTGAGGCAAACAGCTGAGGACACACTCCTGTGGGGCCCCCAGTGTTAATAGTTCATAGAGTGACAGGGTCTGTGACTGGAACATGTTGAAGATGTCCATAAAGATGTTTAATTACTAGGTGGCAAACACTTTGGAATAAAACAACCAGGGATGCAATCTTTACCTGTGGGTTTTTGTCAGGATAAGGGTTTTAACATTCAAAAATGTATTGTGTGGGAACCACGTCATCCTCAAGCTAACTAATGAAGCCTATGTCATCCACACAGTAACGATGTTGACCTACAGTTGATTCCTCCACAGTTTGTTTTGTGTTAATCGGGTTTTACAAGATCCCCTTTTAATAGCAAAGGTACAACACCCCATTATGTCCTCCTGTAATTAAAACTTGTTTATTCAGCCCAGCTATAAGTTTGAAAACTAATACAGCAGAGTCTTCACAACAGCAGTGTATGTCAAGGTGATGAACGAGTCTTGGTATATAGGGCAGATTCGTTATGGTAGTTAGCCTGTAAGAGAGAAATATGACATGTGCCGAGAAGCAAAGCACAGCATTGACAGTATCGTGATATGACCGTTATCGTGCTGAAGAATGAATAGTACGGTAATAATGTGGCTGTGATATAACTTGTATCAATACCAAGTGTCGTGAACTTCTTGTGGTGCATTCAGACGGTAACCTATGTGTTACCAGACGCCACCTTCGTTTCTGCAAAACCAGCAAGCCATTGCTTCATCTCTCGGGAAACCGCAGCTAAGTCCGTTAGTGAGTGGAAACGATGTATGTGGTAATTCAGGCCTGTTGGGCTAAAAAACAAATATGTTGTTTCATAATCCAGATGTGACGGTCTTTCGTATGAGACTAGATTAGAATGCTTTATGCCTACACGTTAACATGTAAAAGTGAGCAAGAACACACAACAGTGGACAACCGGTAAGGTACAAAAAAATAATTCTGATTGTAATGTGATTTCTCGCGATTAATGATCCATCTATATAACATTAATGTCAGTGATGCTCTTTTAAAATGTACAGCCAGGTTCCAAAATGAATGATCACTTACCTGCTTCTAAATGGGGCAAATAATTGAATACACTCATCAGGCACGTTTGTTATGCATGGCCATGTAACTTGAGTAAGCGAAGGTCGTTTGTTGTAGAACCTTTCATTGATCTTATGGTGAAATCACAACTGTACCGGGGCACCGAGTTATGTCAAACAAACACGCCCTTTCAAACTCCGCGCAAACAGGGCAGCAAGCCACTCCCTGTCAACGAAATCCTTTTATAATGCTTAAAACCACTTCTGCTTGCTAGCTCAAGCGTCCTAGATTCACCCTTTTCCAATGAACAATACAACATCGCCTCAGGCATCTAGGACGTCCTTTACCGATGTATTAAAGGTAAGCGTGTTCTTACATTCTCTTACAATTGGTCTTCACCTGTGTAAGCTACTTTAGAATGTGTAGCCAATAACACGCAATTTGTATACATATGCATGAAGAACTCTTACATTATTTTCCACCACAACGACGATTTTGACTAACCAACATGTTGGAACGGATTTTCGATTCGCATAGAGCCCACCTAGGTGTCAAACAGGTTCAAGGCGGGATTCGCAAAGTAGATATCCCTTGGCTTAAGCAACGGTAAGTACTTGCCATAGCCAATTTCCTTCAACGGAACATAACATTTTACAAGGAAAAACGACGAATATTTACAATGTGTCTTAAAGTTCATAAATATCTTGTAGTAATTGTTTGACTTTCTATGCATACTATAGTAAGGTGTGTTGTCTAGTTGTTTTACTCTTGTATGTGTGAAAATATGTGATGGATTTAGTCTAAACTGTCATGTTTTTCTGTGGGGAGCTATTTGATCTTTATCTGGTCGTGTTCACAGTAAGAGGAGATAAGCAATATACAGGTAGGTTTGGTAATTCAGGATCCACAGGCATGCTTGAAGCTGCTCAAGGAATGGGGAAAGAGCCGGTTTCATCCACGTCACTCACAGTTACACAATAGCTTAAGGTGTACATCTACTTTGTGCTTTTATTGTCTTCTCATTTTCTGTACCACACTCCTGTTTCTCTGTTCAGTTTGGCTTGTGTGAAGGAAACAACCACTCATGGCAGCTCATACTGATGTGGCTGGGGATCTGGATTTGAGCCCTGTGGACTTCATTCAGCTTCAGCAGTACATGGATTGTGAGAGCATTTTTTCTGCAATTAGGATGGGCCCCACACACAGTTTTTTTTTAACTAACACCTAATCTGTCTCGTTCTATTTGTATTTTCAAAGGCATGATGTTGTTTTCCTGCTCTATGTTTCGCTAATTAGATTGTCCTAACCAGTCCTATGACATTATATGTTCCTGTATTGTCCATTACACAGATAGCCGAGTGAGAGTGAAAGATGTGATGAAGGAGTTCCATGCAGGCGGGCGTTTTTTTCAGCACCGTTTCGGAGAGGTGGGTTTCACAGGGGCCTTTTCCTACCAGATCCCATCCGTTTGCAAGCACCAAATTTTAGGCTCACTTAATTTATTAATAATTTAACTTTATTAGTTATAAATCCCACTTTTTTTCATTTGTATTTGTTATTCCTAGCGCATCGATGCAACAGGCTTTGGTTTGTTCCTCAAGACCTACCTGGAGGCAGATGACTTCCCCGCTGATCTTTGCCAACGCCTTTTCTGCTATTTCCAAAATGCAGAGAGGGATGTTCAAATGAGGAGCCCTCCACCTAAGGGGGGTGAGTCCCAGCTCCCACATGCCCTTGAACTGTATAAGATGTACAGTGTTTCTTTTGTTTTGCTAAACGTCTCGTTCATTTGGGCCTAAATTAAAAACTACTTGTTGTGGTAAAATCCAAAAGGACACTAGGTGAATTCCGTGGAGCACTGCAGAAGGATGGCTGAAAATAATAGAAATATATATTTATCGTCTCTTTACCAGATGTGGGTGTCGCAGATATTATTATTTCCAGAGTGTTTCGTTTGCATTTAGTTAGTTAGTCATTGGGTTAATTGTAGGATCTGTGGGTACATTGTTTTGAGGTGCATGTAATAATATTATACAGGGAATATAATTTGTTTGGTCTTTTCAGGTGGAGTGTACCTCAAAGAGGTGTCATGTTACTTCTCGGTGTTAGAAGAGGGGCAGCCCAGAGACAAACTGGAATGTGAGCACTGACAAACGTCTTTCCACCAATGGTATTCTGTGTTTCTATTCCATGACTGGTCAGTTGACCAGTGAGGGTGGAAACCTAAGTATTTGTGGTTCATTTATTAATTTCATGACTTTCAGTTACTTTCAAACTTTATGACAAAGATGGCAACGGACTCCTGGACAGCTCAGTAAGTGACAGCTACTTGACTGAAATCTACCTTCCATTTTATCAATGAATGGGGCTCTGCGCTAATCTGTGGTTCTGTGTTCAACCAGGAAGTGGATCGGATTATAACGCAGATGATGCGTGCTGCAAACTACCTGGGTTGGGATGTGACAGAACTCAGACCCGTAAGACATCTACTTGTATGCCTGTCACTGATTCCTATGAGAAAATACTCATTGGCTCCCATCAATAGATTTCACCCAATGGGTGTACTAGAACCCAGGGTTAATGATTTATCTAGCTAAATTGCATAACATTTCTTTACAATATGCTAGAAATGTGGTTCTTCTCAAAGTGACTAATTTATTCATCCTGCCTTTTGTACTATAATTTGTGATGAACTCAAAAGCTCAGTTTTATTTATGAATGTGTACACATTTGTTGAATTGAATCGGATCTTGAATGTGTACAATTCTGGAACACTCGGCTGTGTTCCAGACATTTGACCACAGGTATCAGTAACTTGTTAATGAAATCAAAAAGGAAACTGTGAAAACCCTGTGTGGTCCAACATCTGAAACACAGCCAAGGACCTTTTCCTTCTTACACCACTGAATGCATTTAGGCATAATGGATCCAGATTATGGAGGACAGTAGGCCAGCTGGTTTTTCAGTCACAGCCTAAAAGCCTTCGATATAAATATGGAGGGGTTTCTATGGGAGGATCAACTCTATTCCGATTGGTCCCCAAGGTGCTGGAAGACATGATGAATGCCGTTGATGCTGACGGCAGTGGGACCGTCACCCTGCAGGAGTGGATCCAAGGGGGGATGAACAATGTGCCCCTACTGGTGCTACTGGGACTCCAGGCACGTAGCACAAGACTTACACTATGGCTCCTATGTTAAAATCAAGCTGTGTGATTCGGCACGTCGCCCAGACCCGTTAATATGCTGCTGTGTTATGCTAGGTGCTGCACAATTACACTACTGTACGTCTTCATAAATGTTTATTCAGATTGGTTTAGATTATACTTTTTAAATATCAGCACATCTTGTCGATGTCTTAAAAAAATACTATTTGTTCCAGGCTTTCGCTCTTGACAGTACTGTATCAGAGGACGTCCGCACACGTTGAAATTGTATTTGTTTTGATTGGAGCGCTGTTTACTGTGTCTCTGAGAGCAGGACACTGGCTGTGTACAGAGACTTGTTTAACGTCTGTGTACAGAGACTGGTTTAACGTCTGTGTAAAGAGACAGGTTTAACGTCTGTGTACAGACACTGGTTTAACGTCTGTGTACAGAGACTGGTTTAACGTCTGTGTACAGAGACTGGTTTAACGTCTGTGTACAGAGACTGGTTTAACGTCTGTGTACAGAGACTGGTTTAACGTCTTGGCCACTGCCAGCCCACAGCTACTGTTTGCTGAAGGGTTTTCAATCAGAGTTCCCCGTCTGTCTTCCCCAGATGGCAGAGCGAGACGGCCAGCACGTCTGGAGGATGAAGCACTTCAGCAAGCCCGTGTTCTGCAGTGTCTGCCGTAGCATGCTGCTTGGGGTCAGGAAACAAGGCCTCTGCTGCGTCTGTAAGGGCTTTGCGCCGTCACCAGGGGGCGAACTCTGTCTCCTACTCAGAAAAAGACTGACCCGAGTTCTGTGTTTGAGCAGACACTGTATTTTCAGGGGTTTTGAGACTGCAGTTCTGAGGTGTGTCGAGTAGAGATTGAAGTGCCACCGTTACCAAATGAGGACTACGGCATTCGGACTTATACGCATTACCACACGTTTCCCAACAACGCAACAGACATGCTTGATTCTACTAAACATGTTTTTATTTTTTCATGAGCAGTTTATTGGTTGGGTGTGTGGGAAATCTGTTGGGACAAAAGCCTACTGGGCCTACTGTAGATCAACAGCTGGCCACAATTGAATAGGCAAGACAGTGAAATAACTGAACGTATGCCCATTTACAGCAGACAGGATGTGTGCACTACAGTTGTTCCCCTGACAAAATTGTTCATAAGTGTAGTTATTTCATTGTCTTCCCTATTCAATTTCGGCCAGCTGTTGATGCTCTCTGTGACTGTTCCTCCCCCCCAGTGTGCAGGTGCACAGTCCACAGTCGCTGTGCCAACAAGAACCCTGATCCGTGCATCCGCACCTTTGTGAGGTCCAACAAACTCCTCGGGGTGAGGCTCAGTAGAAATCTGTTGGGCGGGATTTGGATCAGCCGGTGACGCGTGAATATGGTTCTTGTTCTGGTGGACGTAGAGTTCACAGGCGGATGCTGTCTCCTGTCTCCTCCAGGTGACGGCTCACAGCTGGGTCAGTGCTGACTGTGACTCCAGTAAGTGTCACTTCTGCAACAGGAAGATCAAGTCCCTAGCAGGGAAGCGTTGTGTGTGGTGCCAACAGACGGTGTGTGTTTACTTGCTGGTATGTGTATGTGTGTGTGTGTGTACACATGGGCTGACACTAGCCTTTACAATGATCTCTTGTTTTAGCGCCATGACGACTGTGTGAACTTTGGGTCATCGTCGTGTGACTGCGGGACGCTAAAAGACCACATTCTGCCACCATGGGCCATATGCTCCGTGTCAAAGGTCAGCCTGTAAACCCATGAGTCCCATGACTCCATTCCACAACTGCTTTGAAATCAAGTCCCACCTTCCATAGCCATACGGACTATGCTACATGTAAACGCGTAACATTCACAGTAATACTAGTACGTTGTGGCACGTAGTGTCATTTTGTTAATCCCTGTCTGAACGCTCTGTTCCTGCGCGTCTGGAGAAGGATGAAGAAGGTCGGAGGACTTTGAAGGATGATATGAGCGTCGAGAACATCACCTCAGATGGTCATGTTTTCCAGGTATGCCGCTATGCTGTGATGGACGGCAGGTCTGGACTCCCGGCCCACACGGCGTGAGCTTTACCGCACGTGTCCTTTAGATATGGATCTGCTAATATCAGTCCTGTACGCACCCATTGTGTGGCGCTGGCAGGTGCGTGACATCCATTCCATCGTTGGTGGAACTAACTCCATCTCCCACTGCAGATCGCTCCAGTTCCAGGAACCCACCCTCTGCTGGTGTTTGTGAACCCAAAGAGTGGAGGGAAGCAGGGGGAGAGGTGAGAACTGAGCAGGACAGACATCAGAACATCTGCTTTAGCCTGCAGTAGTAATATGTACCGCCGATATGTATGTTTCAGGGTGCTGAGGAAGTTCCAGTACCTGCTGAATCCACGGCAGGTTTACAACCTCTCCAACGGCGGACCCGGACCTGGGTAGTTACATGTTCTGTCTGAACTGCCTCCGAGGGGGGGGGGGGGGGGAACCTTGA